>JASKGN010002905.1:0-12201 GCA_030556245.1 Falagria sp. GC000072 | reverse complement strand
TATCTTTTGACTATATCTATGTCTATTTTAAAAATAAATATTCCGAATTTAGCGGGAAAATAGTTGCAAGTGTCATGTGTAAGTAGATTTCAATTCTTTGTACAACAACTGATGGTTAATATGTTAATAATGAAAATAAAACTATTAAGAATTAATATCAACAATATACAGAGAATTAAGTCACGTAATGCGTTCTGAATGGCGTAAAAAGTATCATGGCAACCTGCTGTATTCTGCAGTTTTATTTTATTAGAAAACCTGAAAACATCGCTTTTTTTATTAGAAAAATATATTATATAAATTTTAATTACAGTAATTATTTCTATTGCGTATTTTTATTGTTTTTTTTTACAAAAGATTGGCCTTCTTTAGAGAGTTTGCATTAAGCTGTTACGACTTTTAACAAAACTGCCTCAAATGAAGGCTCTATGGATAGTCCTTTCCTTTCTACTGCCCTTCTAAACAAAAACAAATTTGATGCCTGTAACGATTTTTAAGGTATCAACAAAAAATGAAATTTATATGCAAAGAACGTCGAAAATACACATGCCTGGAAAATATTGGTAAGCCTTGTTTTTTATTATTTTTCTTTTCATGTGATTAATTTAGTTTTCCGCCTCCCCTATTAGTTATTGATTATGGACAAAAACAAAATATTTGATAGTAAATGAATAGTAAATGAAATTGCAATATTTATAAAGAAAATATACAAATCTATACTTGCAAATTATTATTCCAATTTAATAATCATAACATTGCAATATCCAATTTTGTAATAGTAATTCACAAAACTTGCAAACAAGCATAAAACAGTTAATACAAATGAATATTACTATACATCAGTTGACATTTGATTTTTGACCTTTTCATGTTTTAGTCGATAAGTGCATAATTACCTTTTGAAAATTGAATGAATATGTGGAATAAAACAAAAATCAATGAATATTGACGTAAGAACTAAAAGCAAGCTTCCAATTTGTTATTGATACCGAATATATCTACTGAATTATGAATAATATTTCGTTCGCCAGAGTCAAAAAAAGCATTATAGTTGTAAGTACATAAGCATTGAATTAACGAAGCGGCGAATTACTAACTTGCTTTTATCGCAGTTGTTTTTCTATTAAATTTGTGAGAATAGGAATTGTATTATGGTTATTACATTTTTATTGGTTTGTGAAACGCACCTACGCATATACATGGAAAATGTACGCACGTAGCTTCAGACGTTCATTCATTGAAAGTGAAACATTGGACGCTGTTACGTACAGCGCACGCGACTACCGACGCCGACGCCACAGCTATCGTTGCGCGCGGATTATCGATTTACTACAATATCCTGAAATATATTTCATAGTACGTATACTTGGTGAAGAGCTGTGATAGCAGAACTATTCCTTCTGTAAGGTTAACTAGATCGCATTTTTCTTTCAGTACCGCTGTGCTTATAAGTTTCATTTAAATACTTCTTTCGAGCAAGCAGTTTTCCTTCGCCTTCCGCCGACCATTAGCAATCTTGCAGCAACTAATAATCAAATGCCACGAGCAGACAGGTATGTGTTATCCTTACACTTTTATCTTATCAGGATATTCACGGCGCGGCATTATTTTCATTTGTTAAACTTGTCTTTCATTTAGATCATACTTATTTATAAACGATAGTTAGTTTAGATAAATATAATTGTATGATTATAGTTTTAAGTCATCAAGGCTTTTCGCTTGTTAGAATTTAATCTTATTTGTTGATTAACCTTATACTGGCTTTCCAGGATACGACGAAATTATCTACGCTTCTATGAAAACATCTAGTCTCCCGAGGCTAAACTTAAATGATGCAGCCACTCATATAACACAAGTCCACGACAATGTGTCCCAAATTGGAGGGAAAGAGGAGTTTTGTTAAACCGCCTCAATTCGATATACTGTATGTTTATACGAATTTAATTATAACTACAAATAGCTTGCTTAGATAATAAAATAATTTCTGAAATTTTAATTGTTTTTTTTTTCTAGATGGCTACCAAGAGCTGCTATGAGGTCGGTGGAGGGCGATCCTTCCGATTGCGTCCTGGTGGTTGGCGTCTCCAGACCCAAGATGGCTATGGCAATATTAGTTGTTATGATTATCTCTTTATGCCTTACGTTTCACATGATATATGACAGCGCACTGAATAGTCTTCAAAGGACAGGTCAAGAACATCCTCGACCACCGCTCTTACTTCTTTCCAGAAAACTTTATCCTTCTGCTACTAGAAAATTACCACAAGCTATAATTATAGGTAAGGACTTTTAAAAGTTCTGTGCAATTAATATTTAAATTAGGAAGAGGCACATAAAATTACATGATTATACCCAAGTTAATATTTCAAACTTGGGTTATATTTATATTCTGTTTCAAGGATATAAGAAGCTTTTTGTATTACCAATGCATGAAAAAAGAAAAGTTTTGTACCCACGCATAAATTGACCTTTACATAAATTGAATATTTCAGGAGTACGAAAATGTGGCACTAGAGCTTTACTAGAAATGCTTTACTTGCATCCAATGGTACAAAAAGCTGCTGGAGAGGTGCACTTCTTTGACCGAGACGAAAGTTATGGCAAAGGTTTGGAATGGTATCGCACGAAAATGCCGCAATCTTATCCCGGACAAATCACCATCGAAAAAAGCCCCAGTTATTTTGTTACGCCTGAAGTGAGTTTAACTCATTTATTTATTCAATTGTAAAAATACCGTTTGCATATTTAATCATGTAATATTAGCTAACGTAGTTGTCAAGATGTCGGCGACATTTTGACGGATTACATCAGGAAAATGAATGAAAAACGGAAAATTTATATAAACTTGAAATGCTTCATGTTTACTTTCTAGAATTAAATAAGTACATTGAAATTTTTTAGGTTCCTGAAAGAATTAGAGCAATGAATGCGAGTATTAAGCTGCTATTAATAATCCGTGAACCTGTTACAAGAGCAATATCCGATTACACGCAATTAAGAGCACACGCTGCCACCGCATCGCCGTCGATCACACCGATGCCCTCGCCGAAGTCATTCGAAGAATTAGTGCTACATCCAAATGGTTCCATCAACGAAGGATATCGGCCATTAGCGATATCAATTTATCACCACTACGTTCACCGATGGCTCGAGACCTTCGGCCGGCATCAAATCCTTGTGGTGAACGGAGATTTGCTGATTGAAGACCCAGTGCCGCAATTGCAACGCATTGAACGCTTTCTTGGTTTGGAACAGCATATCGGCATGAAGAATTTCTATTTCAACGAAACAAAAGGCTTTTATTGCCTGCGAAACGAGACGTCTGATCGCTGTCTTAAGGAAACAAAAGGCCGGCGCCATCCTAGAGTAGATCCGGCTATTATTGTTAAACTGCGTAAGTATTTCGCCGAGCATAATCAAAAGTTTTACGAGCTGATCGGGGAAGATCTTGGGTGGCCGGAGGATTAGAGTAAGTGTTTCATCAGTAATAACAAAAACACATGTTTTATTTCTGTTGTTTTTTCACTGCTCAAATTGAGGATTTCATATTGATTGAGAGTTTAGTTTCTTCGAGTAATATAATATGTTAAAGCAATTTATTTATAGATAAAAATATTTAATGAATTTAGTTTTTGAAATACTATTTGAAGAGTGTTAATTTAACTAAATGCTTGTTTCAGTAGTTTGATATTGAAAATTTTAAGTAAATTTCTTATTAAAACCTTGTCGAAACAAAATTTTAAATATGTAGGGCCACATAGTTATTCGTAAGATGCCGAAAATGCTTAATGTATTACTCGAAGAGGTTGAAACAAAGAATAATAAGATACAAGCAGTCGAAATTATCTCGATCTTAAAGTAAAATCATACATATCGTAAACATATCAAACATTAAATACTTATACATATCAAAAATGTGATTTCTATATACATATAACTCGTAATATTACATATTATTATATATTAATAAGCATATACTGTTATTCAATGTCTACTATAAATACTATACATTCATGGTACGTCTGATACCTTCACATTACGTATATAAATGTAAGAATTTACATTGTTCGATTTTATAAAGAATTTTTAAAGATTTGTTATCAAAAAAACACTAATTAATTGGCTATGTGTGTTGCGTGAATGTTAATATTATCCTTAAAAAAATGGTATACAAACAGTATATGAATAATATCCAAATTACTCAGTTATTCGATAAATTTGAAATAATTTAGTTACGTTACATGTTATTTGTTTTTAATATATTATAGATGTCAAAACATCTAGTTATAATTTTATATATGCTCTCGTTAGGAAATATGTAAATATAAGCCAGATTCTGTTTTGAACGTTATACTAGCACAATTTGTTAAACGATTTATTGAAATGTAGCCGTAACAAACGCCAAAGAGGCGATTCAAAATTAATTGCTGAAGCAAATGGAAAAGTTCGCTTTGATTAGAACTTGTTCGATTGGATCGTGTCGTTTGCGACTTTGATATTGAAATTAAAATATTAAGGAGGTATTAGATTATTTCATCAAGTGAATGTGAAAAGATTATTTTTTATTTATTACACTTCAAGAATGTTACATTTATATAATAAGTTTAGAATATGTATTCTACTCGTGTGGTTATATTTAAGATATGTTAACGTATTAAGTTGATTTAAATGAATTACTAAATTATGTAAACCATTTACCTTGTTAGCATCTAGTTTGCATGACAAACGAGGCGATTTTAAATTATGACATCGTTTTAATTAATAATGAATTTATCACTTGCTTCTCGGATCAAACTACATTATTGTGATAATAATACATAATAATTAAGAAGGTGAATAATTGCACTATTTGGGGAATGACTTTGCAAGTTTTTGGGAATATAAATATGACCAATCTTTTGAACATATACCATGTATTCATATTAATATTTATTGCTTTTTATCTGGTGTAATATAACACAACCATATTGAATAATTATGCCAAATTAATGAACAGGGTGAAAGATAACAACAATTGTACTTTTTAATACTTTAACATTCAATAAAATAGTCTATAACTGTAACTATTTAAAATCGAGAAAATATGAATGAATTTTCAAATTGAAACTTCTTGAAAACTTGCAAAGTTAAATATCTGTACAATCCAATCATTAATTAAAGTCACAATTGTTATTATATTTAAGTAACAGGCAATAATTAATTCAGCACAATTTAGAAGTTTATAAAAGTTTAAATTAGGTAATATTTAGTTAATTTATGTTGATTAGCATATTGGTTATATGTCGTTGATTGTTACATTAGTGTAAAATGAACATTAATGTGAAATAATTAATTAATTATATTATAGAAAATTAATGAATTTTAGAATAATCGTAATACATATCAAGTGAAATAATAGTGAAATCTAACATAATTAAAAAAGAGCATAGAGAAAACAAAAGGGAAACAAAAACAAGTTAATGCCTATAGTAATTACCACATAAAAGAAATGAGATATTTTGAAAAAATGTAAATGAATGATAGAACATCGTATTATAGGTAAAAAGTGGGTAAGCGAATTGCGCAAAGATAAATATTTTTTTATGAAATTACACGTACATTATTAAATTATTAAATGATATATACAAGCATGTACATATCAGAAGGATACTTAGTACCTACACTATGAGAGTGTTTATAAAACCACCAAATTTTATTTTTTACTAAAACCATTGGCTCACAGCTATTTCTGTCTGGTTTATTCAATTTAATTCAGAATCTTTTATTACAAAAATACAATTTGTTATAATATATTATTATACTTTCACTTTAGATAAAATTAATATATAAAACAACAAGTGAGAACATCCTTTTCAAACACGAACATTACAATAGCATTAATCTAGTATAATATCTTCAAATGAAAATAAAAAACGACAACAGGAAAGATCATAAAAGATTAAAAAAACATATTATTCACTAAATAAATACTGTACACTCTATTGCATGTAATTATCTATTTATAAAACTAACCATGTCAGTAAACAAGACTTAGTATTAAATGAATTTAAAAAATAATTATAACAATGAATATAAATACGTGATATGGTTTTAAATCAAAATAAAATTATCACCAAGAAAGAAAACTTATTTTGAATTACAGTATTAATTAAATTTAATATAAAATAAATAAGTAAATTCAAGATAAATCTTGTTTACGGACGTGCGTTCTCTTATCTATTCTACGTGTAGTGTTAATTAATAATCCTAAAGAATTTCAACATTTGCTTTATCATAATTATAATATGGTCTATGAAACAAAATCGAAACGTTACCGAATGGAAATTCAAATTTAGGCAAATCTACACTTAAATTGCGTTATATTTTCGAATAAAATTGGTATTATCAAATAAATATGAATGTCAAAACGTTGTACACTAAACGATAATAATAATAATATAATAATAATTTGTCCTATTTTGTTGAAAATATGTGTTTTATTTATGACATTTAAAGATTATCTTTTCATTCAATAACGCTTTTTAAATTTACACCTTTTACATTAATTTACATTTGTTTGTAAATACAAAAATATAAACCATGCATATTAATTATTTAATTCTACTTGTTATTTGTTTTCACAATCAGCATATATATTTTTATATTTGCTGTTTTAATTATAACATACATTAATATTTAGTAATTTTATATCAAATATGTACAATATGTGTACCCATTGTGGGTCAATCGTAAATAACAAAGAGATCTGCATCTGTATATATACTTATTAATTATTTATCGTTGTGTTGGAAAAATTGCTGCGACGTATTGGATCTTTTACTTCTTTCTATTCATTGTCAATTCATTGCAAACAAATTAATTGCGTCTTAATAACAGACACTTTCTTTGGTTTACCATACAGGATCCGTTCTACAAACCCATTATATTTTATATTTCTTTCGTATTTGCACTAACATCTATAATCAATTACTTGTTTAAAATTATTGTCACTGAGAATAAAGTTTACAAATACATTAAATGCTTGTTGTTGCCAAATTGATGTGATAAGAATAACAATTAATCATTGGCAAACAGCAATGAGTTACAAATCTCACTTTACAATAATTGTTTTTGCAACTGGAAAATTCTAATTATTGTTTAATATCTTTATAATTGTTTAATCAATAATTACATTGAAATTAAACTTGTGTAGTTTGTGTGTTTTTCTAGGAAGAATAATTTTAATTTAATGTAAACATGTAAAAATTGAATTAGGTTCAAATTGTTGCTATGTTTACATTTGTTGCGATGCTAAATTTAAATATATCGCTTATATTTATATAATGTGTTATTTGCAAAATAACAAGATTGAAATATTAAAAAACATTTTAATGGTAAAAATAACCTATTAAAAAAATTTCTTATTTTTTGATATTCGTAATAAGGAAAAACTCTTTTCGAAGTTTGAATTTAATGCATCTATCAAATGATAGTATAACACATATATAATATTCAGAATAAAATCTTAGTTATTTATAAAATAACAAGTTTGAAATAGTAAAAAAAAAACTTAAAATAACAAATTTGAGATTTCGCCAAGTGATATTTCATGTATTCACAATAGAGAAAAACTCATGTTGAAGTAATTATAATTGTATCCATTATATATATATATTCATATTAATTGATAACTGTTTTTCTCAGCATATTCATATAATGATCTCTGAATATTTCAAGTAATCAAATTTAAAATGTATACAAAGTTGTTTGAGATCTTTAATATATCCCTCAGCATGGTCAAAACAAAACAATATAAATCCAGCTCCCATCAAAAAATTATCTAAATGCATTTGTTTATCTCATATATGCCTTCTTCTGCAATCATTAACCCCTAGTCTTAAATACTGTCATGACTAGCTCAATACAAAGGTAAGCTTTTCTTTTGTACTTAACAATTTGCCATAAATTGGTTTATTGCAAAGTGTGCAATGCAATCAACATAAAGTGCATCATGTGCAATGAACTAATGTATAATAGGTATATTACCTTTCTCTGCTTTATTCTTAAAATTCTTAGATATTCGTTCAATCTCATCTTGACTATACGTATTTGATAATCGTAAAGGCTTCTTGTGCTTTTTATGGTTTGATCGTATTAAGCTATTGTAAGTCGAATTAGTACAAAGATAATCACTTTGCCAATTGTCAATTGGAATACCAAGCCGTTTACATTCTTGCGCGTAAGCTGTTAAACTATCGCAATAACATTTGCCACTAGGACAATCGCACATGTCAAGTACACAAGCCCAATAGTATTTATTAAAATTAAGTTTTTTATGACAACTGCTGAATAATTCCGAGGACGTTAGGATGGAACACGCGATATTTTTGGACTTCGGTTTACATTGTCGAATTTGCAGGGTTTTCTTTATACTTTTAGAACATTCGTTACCAACACACCATGTAATTCCAAACTTGACGACATTCATATCAGTGACAACACCCCCTTTGCGCATTTTCAAATCATCTTGAACATTGAAATTGAAGTTTCCACAAAGACCACATAATTTGTTTTTATATTGAGTGGGTACTGTCACTTCTAAATAGCTTTGGCAATTCCATAATATTTTGATGGTATTATTAAGAACCACTTTGATATCATGTTGGTCCTTGATGATATTAATAAAAGTGTCGTTGACAGAATTTGATAATCGACGGCCGTTTAATTTTACTCGACAATGTTGACCTAAATTGACCCGGGAATCGCCAAATTTAATGCGAACGCGCTTAGTCATCGTTGATGATTTGCTTCCATTGCGAAAATCATTGGTGACTCTTACGGAAAACGTGTGATTGTGACAATCCGATGCAAATTGATATTTTCCCAATCCTTGGAACTTGTACATCTTTCCATCGAAAGTTCTGTAGTGTGAATCTCCAAAAACTACACATGTTGATTCCACTAAAAACAATTGATAATAATATAATAAAATATAAAACGGAGGAGTAATTTTAAAAAGCTTACTTTTGTTCTCAACACATTTCTTACAACACTCTCCATTTTGATGAACAAGATGGCTGCCAATTGGACATGAAAGACTATCGTTGCAAGTAGTTTTCACACAAATGATATTTCCTTTGCATGCGCATTTCGTGCAAGAATCAAGACTCCACGTTTGGCCCTCCTGCCTAGCGAAAATTTATATTAAGCATTTGCATCAGAAAACTCGCATAAGAATAGAATTACTCGCCTCATACGTATGTCCATTGAAACTGCAGTGCGATTTGTGTTCCGATATCACGCCGTCATCTTCGTCGTCGTCCTCCTGAATGCATTCCTTGCAACAAGCATTCGGACGCTTCCGTTGCTTTCCCGGATTGCAATCCAACGGTGGGCATGTTTCGCGATCGCAAACGCTGGTTTGATTCATGCAGGTGCACTTGGTGCAATGGTCGGTTGGTAGTGATATGGTTCTTCCTTCTTTATAGAGCATGTCATCCAACATACAAGTTTGTGATACCTCCAATCGTGCAGAGCGATTGCCTTGGCATCGCGGACAACATTCTCCAGCGTTGCGCACTTGTTCGCTGGGGGGACATTGCAGAACGGGACATGCTTTCTTGATGCATGTAAGGAGGCCGCTATGGCAGCGGCACTTGACGCACAGGTCACCTGGTGTCACGTCTCTATCGTCAGTTGCTATGTAACCTTTTAATCTGCAATCTAGTCGTGAGTGCATTAGTTTTAAGAAGACAAGAAACTGACAGCTTTTATACAAACCTGGACATGTTGCACAACATTTTCCAGGTTCGGGTGGTGTAGGATTCTCACAAGGGACGTGACAATGAATTTTGCTTTTTGTTATGACTCCAGCTTCACAATGTAATGATGTACAAGGTTCATCTTTGGCTATCCATTCTTCTCCACTTTCGTAATATGTTCCATTGTAATAACAACCTGATAATAAGAAATTTAGAATTAGAAATTTAAAATAAATTTATGGAATGTTGTTAAGAAATACCTTTGCATTTTGCACAACAATGTTCTGGAGTTTTGTCAACAATCATATGACATCCTCTGATTTCAGGACACACAGGATTCCTTTCGCATTCGACATAACCGTTCTAAAACAAAATAAATAAAACACAAATCGTTCATCAGTTTAGATCAAATTGTTTTTGCATTGCATCAAATTTAGAGTAGAAAACAAGCGGAAACGATAATAAGGCACGGAAATAGTTAGTTACTACGCCTCTCTATTTCGCATCTTGCTAATAATATTGCGCTGAATGTAAAAATAATATTTTATCAGCATAACTATTATTTATATTAACGCAGGGACATTAGAGTATTTATTCGATGATAATAATTTAGAATGTCAAACGTTTGTTATAATGCTACAGGCAAGGTTCTAGTTGTTAAATATTCTGATTGAGCTTTAGATTCTTTTTCTCTTGCATACACATTGTCTTCTAGATTTTTATTTTTTAAATTAATCTGAAACAAATCTAAATCCAAAACAAATTTTATACACATGGTATAAAAGCAAATAACAAATTTAAATTAAAAACGAAAGAAATGTATCACGCGTTGTTGTTTTAGCTCTTGTTTAAATCAAAATGTTGAAAAGACCATTAACATACACACATTATCTTGTTCGAATCCGAGATAATAAATGTTTGCAATTTGAATGTTATGGGCATTCGTTTAAAATTTGCCATATTCTTTAGCAAATCCCGTTGAAACGCGTGGTCTTGTTGTCGAATTCACTCTTAAAAATTTGAATAACAAATTCAGCTCACGATGGTCGCGCGCCACACCGCGTTCGACTGGGTGTGTTGGGTTTGTTTTCACTCAAATTTGAATAGACCAAATGTTAACTAGCAAAGATTGTGATGTGGACTTACCCGGCATATGCAAAAGTAACATTTTTGTTTATCAATTTTATCCAAATGAACCTGTTCGCCTTCATTATCACATGTCTGAGTCTTGCCAACTGAAAAAGATAAATGTGCCACATTGTTAAAGCAAAATCCACTCGAAAATTACTTATGTACATATAAATAAATATCTTATTAGATAGTAAACATATTATAATATTTCAATTTTAAATTGCTTTATTTTATTTTAGGTTCTATTATAATTTATTTCTAATAAATTATTATTTATTATTTTTATAATTTATATAGTATAAAAATAAATTGGGATCTTGCGACAAATTTTTATAAAGTTCATAGATCTGGGATTAAAGCAGCCATTTCTTATTGATTTTAAGGTGCTGAAAACGAATATGACAATGAAATTGCCAAATTGGCTAAAATTTTTGAAAAATTCGTAGAAGTTCGGTTCTACTTCCGATGTTTCTTTGACTGCCTCCTGTTTATAGGCCCAGAATATCACATCATCTCTTAAAAGTGTCCAATAATAGTTAGCTAACATGGAAGTGGACCAGTTTCCCTGATATCGTTCCTTCATTATTGGAATGTCCTGATGAAAGCGTTCACCGTGCTTATCACTAACCATACCGGCATACCGCAGTTGTCAGTGAAGAAATCCAAGTGGAAGTGCGGAATGTTGAACTTTACGGACATATTGCAGCCAAGTTTGTGATATGAAGAGAACATATCCTCAACCAGTCGTGCACAGTTTTCTGTCCAGTCATTTCCGAGGAAGTTAGATGAGACGTTTAAATTTTCTCTACAGTAAAGTTTCTCTGGCTAGAGAAAAATCTAGCATAAACTCTACAGTGTACACGAGCCTTTACGATTTTACTTGTTCAAAGTCTATACCAAAGGTGTCGCTCCAGTCGATATTTTATCATAAAACTGACCAAAACACCAAAACAACTTTGGTCCGTTACAAATTTTCGATTTTCGACTTAAATACGCCATCCATGTAACGCTACTATACATGACATTTCGAATCTTCTGAATTTTACTTTATCTATAGTACAACCATGATAATTCGGACAATCAACCCTATACAGTATGTTATTAAGATAATTGTTAAAGAAATACTTTAATTGCCTGCATGCTTGAAGATTTCAAAAATTATCGAGAAAATAATATTTTTGTAGAAAAAACCGGATATTGTTATAAAAAACAAATATCGATGGCCTCCGGCCAATCGGCCCTAACACTCAAATTTGCTGTTTTCGGGTTTTGATTGATTCCGATTCTGCTATCTCCTATCGATCTTTACGTATAATCGGTTTAACAATAT
>JASKGN010002874.1:0-12703 GCA_030556245.1 Falagria sp. GC000072 | reverse complement strand
GTACATACAAGTACTTTGTGTGTGCATTAAGTTTACAAGTTGTCGGCGAAGGAGAGCCAGTAGCGTTTTGCGAGCGCGCGCGCGCGTAAGACAAACATACATTCAGAAAGGGAACTAGACAAACAACAAGTTTTTTGTTGTGCAAAAAGTTTTGGTATCGTTCTTCTTCGACTCGTCTTCGTCTGGCTTCTTGTTGGCGGTCGTAGACTTTTTCGTGTGTTTTTTGTTTATACGCAAGTTTTAGTCATATATTTGTCTTTTGCAACGTATACATAAACACGCACGCATGTAGGTACATTGATACATTTCCATGTAGTAAGTCTTAAGAAGTCTACATGTCTCGTTTGTGTGAGGAGCACTGAGCACATATCTTGCCGTCCCTGCATTTCTGCATTTCAAACGTTTCTCATAGCATCGCGTTGTTGGCGTTCCGAGAATCGTGCGAACGGAACAACACATTCATTCTGGAAAGCAAAGAATGGGACAAGACGACCGATGGCGTTGGATGGGGTTTAGCATATCAAATAGATTTGGAAAACCAAATGAATTTTGCAATTAAATTTTGAAAGGCTTTGTAGCGATAATTTTCAACAATGTGGACGAATTATGTTTTTTGCATGTCCCTTTGGCATCACGTCATGCGCGTGTGTGTGGTTTTCGCGCCTCTGGTTGATGGCAGTGACGCCGCGAGTCGTTTTTAACGCGTGCACCGATGAAGAAAATGCGCTTCGCGAATCTGTCTGTCTCTCATTCGTGCTCACGTCGTAAATATTCATTTTATTGCAACCCTAGGCCTTCTACGTTTTATTGACGTTTTAAAGAATCATTTTACATACTTTCCATGCCTTTCAGTGTCGCGGACCTTTTTGGGTAAGTGGAATGCAGATAGGCTCGGCAGGTTTCGTTGCGAAATTCGCGAAGGATATAACTTTTTATACAGACATATAATTTAATTAGATTTGGTGTACATTAGACGTTTGCACATTAATAACCCAACCCTAGTTGGTGATAATCCAATTTAAGTGATTATAAAAAGAAAACGAACCCTTACGAATTCTGCAACATCTCGCGGTTTTATTTATTCAGGATCCGGGATAACGGGCCCCGAATATTAATTTATGTCCCGCCATAAAATACAACAAGCAAACCACATAAACGTGTAAAAACAGCTATAATCATGGGCAGCTAACAACCGCAGGATAAATAATCGAAGAGACGGTGTGCATTGAGAAGAAGAGAAGAACCTGCGTCGTCGCGCGCGACTCTGGCGCACACCATCCGATCCAAGGAAGAAGAAGACGAAGAAAACCGGTCTTCGGGAGTTTGGATGTTTGCAGCCCGGTTCGGTTCTCCACTCTTGTCTACTTATATATGTATGTATATAGTTATACAACCACGATATGCGCACGTTTTGTGTATAATGTAGATTCACTTCTCTGCCATGCCATGCCGTGGAGAGACCAAACAGCTAACCACCTCGCAGTGCTTTTGATTGAACAGCCAAAGAGCTCAGCTCGCCAGGTTCTTTTCATGCTGCTGCTGCTGCCTGCATTGGCAACGACGTGTTGCTGTAGGTTGTAGGTTCATTTGGTTACTCGTTTGACTTTTCTGGCTTTTAAAGTAGAAATGCCTCGGCTGGCTCTTAAAACCAAGAAGAAGCGAACGAAGCATTTTGGGGCTTTGGTCGTGAGCGAAGTCAAAGCCGCAGCCACGTTGGGATAACTAACTTTTAAAAGGCGAGCAATAACAACCTCGAGACAGTACAATTGAACCTCGTTTATAATTTCTTACCTTAAGGGCGTTCTACACGCTCTCTCGCCTTGCGCTGCACGTTCTCTCTAGGTCAGACCATATAATTTACACCAAAACGGCCACAAGTGAATAGATAACAATATCTGGAGTGTGGTCTAAGCACTCGAGACATGCTAAGTACTCATAAATGCAATACCAACAACGACCGGCAAGATGCGCACCAGTCTTAACCACAAATGATGCGTTTGTCTTAAGAATATCATCTATGTGTGTTAGCTCATTGCTTTTTTTCTCGTTATCCTCATTCCTCTCTTTGTGGTCTTTGCTTACTTTGCTTACCTATATGATTATCATTCAAAATTCGAGCCGTAAAATGAGCTTGCACCAACCCTAATGTGATTAAGAAACTAAACACTTACAAAACCAACACGAAAAAATAATAATGAGGGCTCGTTAAATAGGGGGAGTGTTTGAGAAATGCCTGGCGTGCATATAGGTAAGAGAGAAACGATGACTTGAAATAAACTAAAAAACGACAAATTTGAATAAAACAAACAAACGAAATGAGCCACAAGTTGTTGGAAGGTGACGCCAAAAATTTGTTTTTTACCTGGCGTGGTTTAGCTTTCCATATATGTTTTTGTGACTGTATTAAAGGTTCAAAGAAATAAAAAATACCAACATGACGCTTAGTTCTTGCGTGCCACATTCTTTTCAATATTTTGGAATTATTATGTACCTCAGTAATTATCATTAACTAAGAAAATTCTAAGTTCTAAGCGAACTCAATAAGTTCGGAAACTTATCAAATCACCCAAGCATATAATAAACTCGTAATAACGACGCAGTATTAATTAAATTTATGCATTTTTAATTCTATTATTTTTTCCATGTTCTTACATTAGTTTTTCTTTCTATTCCCTCTATAGCAAGATCTATCTTGATGATAGACGCATTTGTTTTCTTGGTGGATGTACCGCGCACTTGCTTAATTATTGCTCGTTCGGTTTCACCGCGAAATTACGTGTAATATATGTATTCGAATTAAAGGCGACGCTCTCGCTCCTCGGACGCGTTCGCAATTCAGCGCGTTTAATTCGCAACGCATTATAAGAATTAGCGAGGCGAGGCGAAGAAGAAGCAGTGCAGTGTGTATGCTATATAGTAGATTATTACCGATGATGAACGTGAGCATGCCGACGAAACAACCACTTGCCCGCTGGACTAAGGAACAAGCAGGACTTCTTGCTTTCGCAGACTGGTTGTGTTCTTCGTTTGCTTGCTGCTGCTGGTTGCAGTCTTGCTCATGTTTCTGACGAAGGGTTTTCTGCCAACCAGACTTATGGTGCTGATTAGGTTAATTAATTGAAGTGCCCAATGCCGGTTGCTAATGGGAGATGTGCGTGCGCTCGTATCCGTCCCGTGTACTGCTACTACACTGTACCACTGGTAAAGTGTTTTGTTCCTCGCCGGTATTTAAAATGTGTTTATGGCAGTTACTTACTTTTCTTTTAATTTTCGCTATTGTTTATAACAAGTTTTTAGTTGCGTTCACTTGGCTGCAAAAATTTTTCAAGTTAAATTCCAATTTAGAATCATTTCAGGTTCGAGTTTGGTTTTAGATCTCATGTGACATGGATGTTTATCGCAGGACCTAAATATTTTCGCTCGAGCTATTTATTCGTACACGTTCTTTCCATCAAACCATCAACGCCAGAGAGAGTTTTGCTAGATTTTCCGAGCTGGCTGTGTTAGTTCCTTCGGTTTCGCTTTGTTTTTGTTGTGGGGCTGGCGCGAATTCAATGCGAACTCATTTCCTCGACTGATTGTGTGTTGCATATTGTATGCGGCGCACTTTATTCCATATGCCATGACGAAAATAGCAGGGAACATTTGCGCAGAAAGAATAAAGAGGGCTGCATATTCAGGAGCTTTTCAGCTTTCCAACACCGAAATCTTGTGCAAAATTTAGATTCACATACGGAGTATGTACTCTGATGCAGGAAGCTACTTACAACTCGATTCTTCTTTTTTTATTTGTGTTACTATGTATATAGAGCATAAAACTGTTTTTTTTATTATGCTACTGCTCATTCATCATTTCATATAAAATTTTCTTATAGCAGCTTCAAATTTTGCGGGACATGTTTTTAATGCCTAAATTAGTAACATTATAATCGATAACTTTAGTTTCCTCAAAATTTTATTAGCATGTCTTCTTTTTGCTGATACATATTGGCATAAAGCGTTGATGTGGTGGCATCTAAACAAGTCCTGATGTGCTGACGCGAGCGCGCCTGCGACTTCTTGTTTGTCATGCACCAGCGCCTTCCGCGGCTTCGGCAGTCGCGGAAAGCGCAAAGCTCTCTCTGCAGGAACGCCAACATCAGCTCAAACTAGTATTCGTTATGGGCATGACTACTTACTATATCCATATCTACATATGTATTAAATTACAAAACCAGTAGCTATTTCGCTTGTCAGAATCGCTAGTCGTCATTAATATGCGTGAATAACGCTCGAGACGCGTGTGCATATCATATCCATGGGTTTCCTTATCTCGCCAATGCTGAGTTATATTTTGTCTTCAATTAAATTTAAGATTTTCAAAATCTTAATAGCGAATAACGGATTGTCAATAAGACAAAACACAAAACCGGCGTGAGAAAATCTCCCATGTCAATACAAAAACTTTTCCATTGAATGAGGGCGATTCCTGGATTAGGACAAATACAAATACTACGAAGGTTTAGGGTTCATGCATTCATCGGAATTCAATAAATCACCCCCTGCTTTCATAACAACACGCACCTTGTGTACCTGCTCTTTTGCACCTACATCTACACCTACGCATTCCTCACACATGTGCTGGCAATGCGACGAGTGCAATCTCTCTATTATGCAATAATGGCAAAGCGTTCGATGTCTATTGAGTGAACATGTCACTTCTCGCACTATACTACTAAGGGTCGTGTAGAAAAACGTGGAAATACACTTCTGCATTATTATGGCAACGAATTGAATTTTATATACTCTTTTTAGATTGAGGGTGAATTCCCAATTGTAGTTTCTACCTGTTAATGCGATTTAACAATTGATTTCCTTTTTGAGATTTGTATGTTTCTTTACCTTGCACTGATTTTCATCTTGAATGATCTTCATCTAATCTATTTCTGTGTAGATATAATCATTCAACAAAATTCAAATTAATTGATTCAATTTGAAGTGTTGTGACGCAAATGCTTCGAGATTGCAACCCTACTGTATATTTCACTTCATTTATTTTACAATTTCTTATTACAGTAAAACAAATAAACATTTTATTCAACCAGGAAATTAATTAAATAATTTGTTAAATTCGATAATTAATTGTAAATATATAAATACTGATTAAGTCGTAAGTAATGTTTATACATAAATATCAAGAATTAGTCGGAAGTATCATTCACTGATTGATTAGTTGTTCACTTCATTCGAAATAAACATTAGTGTTGTATGCAAAATATTTTTCATTCAGATTTAATGAAATTTCGCTAATGAAATTTCATTTGATTTAACTCTACTGACCGTCATATATACTCGTAATAGTAGTAGTATTTGAACGCGGTGAATTTTGTTTGATATTCGATTGCATACTTGACTCGCGTTACGACCGCGTGTTTTCAAGGGATGGGTTTTTGTTATTAGTATTTATCAATATTTATTTATTTATCATTATCTCGATTTCATAAATTTATCAATTTATCGCCTAGAATCAGAATAGTTATTAAAATTTTAACACAATCAAATTTATATTGAATATATTCTATTTTGTTTTTAAGTGATCAATCAATTAATACCGCTTTGATAATAATTAATCATCAATTTAATCTTAAAAAAATCTGTTATCAATAGCATATTTATTTGAGATAACAAACACGTCATTTTTAATATGTATTTTTATCAATTGGAGACATAATAGGTAAAAATTGAAGTCACGTGGTAGATCAGATATTAATGAAAACTCTGTGTTAAATAGATATGTGACGGAAATATAAAGTTGAGCTTTTTAATTTGGTAACTTGAGTGTAATAGGTTGAGATGTAAATGAGCAATTTGAATAATTTAAATAAATTAACGTTAGCGCCATTATAAGCACATTATGGAATCTATGAAGCGGCGGCTGGAAATGTATCATCAACCGGGCATTTCGCTCTTCTGCGGTCCGGCTGCTGCGGCTGTATCTTTATCGCTACGCGAACTGGATGGGACCCATTAAAATGATAAAATAGTGCTGCGCACGCTGGCATTATATTTCCCCGAACCACATGCGCAGGTTGTAAATTTTACTCTGGACGTGTGGTGCATCGTATTTCTGTGGATGAATGCGTTACCATCCATAATAATTTAAATGCGGACATATCATATCGACATCCACGGGCTTTTTTTATTAATCTTCTTTGCAAATTAAAATTAATCTTTATTTGCACAACTTAAGTACACAACTTAAGTACTTCTAAATAAATAATATATTTATCATTTTCACAACGAATTTTCAATTCTTAAAATTTCGAAAATTTATTTCTGTAATCAAATCGTTTTCACTATGAAATTTATATAATTAAAGTTCAAAGCTAAATTTCTAAGATCAAAGATCACATTTTATTTTTAAGAAGTTCACGGGGATTTATCGCGGATATCTGCTAATTTATGAATATTATTTGTAGGGATATAATTTATGCAAGATGAATGGATGGCGCGTCGAGTCGTCCAACACATTTCTGTCAACGTGCCAACTATTAGAGTGGCAATTAAACGAATATTATGTCGGGGAATAATGGTCGCGGTGAGACAAATTTCATGGCTCGTTGATTAGGCGCGTATGCGATCTACATCGCTCGACCGCTTTCCTATTGACTCGCTCGCGGGAAGCTTTTTATCTGGCGCCCGCCGCCGTCCGCCGCTTTTCCGCCGTGCGTCGAAACGTGTGAAATTATTGAAAACTACAAGTGTTGAAATTTATACGATTATGCGTTCCGATTCAGATTGCGTCGGTCTTAAGTCTTAAGTTACTTATTAAGCAATGCGCAATTGAAATTCCTCTGAAGATATTTGTATTTTGGATCGGATGCATATTAATGAAGATGTCCACCTATCTATTAATATAAGTACAGAATGATAATGTTTTTCTAAAATTAACTTGTTGGAATGTGGATGGATTTTAAATTCGTATTGAGATGCGACCGGTTTATAATTTCTGTATTTTATAATTAATAAGTATACTGGACGCTTCGAATTGAATTTATTTTAATTAATTATAATTATCTAAGTTGAAGTTATGTATTTAAAGAAATTTGTAATATAATTGTAGATGTGTAGTAGGTAGCTCATTGTTTGTTGTTTGTTCGTTTGGTGTTATAGAAAATTTAAATATTCCTCCCACGATGTTCAAGCTTTTATACTGTAATACGCACCAGTGGTCATAACTCTGCGTAAAAGTGCTCAACTCTTGATATTATACTGTGCATGTGGAGTACATAATGAATAAGCTTTTAACCACGATGAAACACAATGGGGCGATAACTCACTATGCTCATTAGTGGTGAGTCTGTCTTTAGTTCTTGATTCATACTCACTTGCGAAGTGCTTTTTTGTTGCTGATATTTAAAACTTTGTTGCAATCTATGTAGAAATAATATAAAAAATTTATATAAGTTTTTGATTTTAATTTGTGAATGTAAAATTAAATATTCAAAAAATTTCGATAGCAATAAATTTTATAGTAAAAGAAGCAGAATTTAATAATATATCGATTGCCATATGATTGAAAACTTTACAATAAGTAGTTTCCAAATTATTAATTAAAAGAGTTTGAGAAGCATGGTACAGAGCAGCAAGCGTGCGGGGGTTCAGCTCACTAATAAGTAATAAGTAGAGCATACGACTTGAGTACATTGATGATGTCCGATGAGCTGAACCTGAAACCCTCTAGAGACCAACCAAAGGTGCTTTTCTCTTCTATTTAATGTCTAGAACAAGAATATGTCCAAAAAAAAATTTTTTAAAAACAAAAAACAATTTATTTTATCGAATTAAAATTTCCCCTATAAGTGGCAATGTAAAAAAAAGTAATAAATCTGTATATGCATCGGTTAAGAAGATGTTTTTAAATTGTACTTTAAAATATAAAGGTTGTATCTTTGCATAGGTTTTGAAATTGTTTTGACCGCCATGTTGTTGTTTACTTCGTTTGTCTTTTGTTTTTCTTCCATCTTCTGATAAGCGTACCTATCGCTGCACTATGCACAGCGTAGCCAGCCAGTAGTAAACGCGCAGTCGAACTGATTTAATGTGTTGTTGTTACATATTTCTTAACGCGAAATTGTTAAATATTAATATGTAAACAGTACAATCTAATAAACAATTAAATTCAGTGGTAATATTATATTTCAAGTTAATAAAATCCGTGTATCAGTGGAATTGCGACTCCTGTGCTTAATGTAAACAAGTACAATGGATTCTGCTATAAAAACAATCGCAACGCCATTAAAAGGTAAAATAAATTGTTTGATTTTTTTTTTGCAATTATTGGGTATAGCAGGAGAATTTTTCTTTTTAATTTCACTTAAACTTAGTAGAATACCAATAGATTATTACAACCTCAATTGGTATTTAAATCTTATGGCAAATAAAGTAGTAAATAACGTGTTTAGTAAATTATACGAGGTGTATTAGTGGTATATATTAAAACTAAATATACATTGTATGCCTTTGCTAGCTACTTCTAAGTTAATTACGCTTAATTATTAGAAACAATGTAGAATATAAAATATGAAAATGATGTTTTATATGAGGATGCGCTACTGTGCTACCGTGCTTACACACAAAACCATCTAGTAATATTAAAGTAATAGCTAGGTTATTATAGACTGCGTGTTATAATAGCAGGTCTTCTAGTTGTGCTCGCTAGCCTAGTATGTTGCAGTAAACAAGAAGGCAAGGCGAAGGCATTCGTGTACTTGTTAACGCTGCTAATGGTTCGCGAATGCTTCTGTTACTGCAATTGCTACTGTATGAAGTGAGCGCGAGTGAGTAAATGAATGAATGCTTGTTGTGCATTTCGCTGATGAATTAATTAAATCGCGACGCGTTATCGTTCCTTTCTTCTCTTCGCAATAAAATGTGTTTTATGTGCGAACCCAGTAGCAGCCAAGGCAGCTTAACTTACCAACTTTCTGCTGATGATAACTTCCTCACAACATTCATCAACACAACACCGATATTTTTTCTTTCTTTATTGTATGTAGTTTCAAAGAATTAAAAATAAGAAAAAATAATTGGTTGAGATTACAATACTTGTCTTTGTTAATGTGAAGAAATTCTTGTTTAACCATCAATCTCATCAAGCTCAAATCCTAATAGTATCGTCACATGTTTCTTCATTCGTTATTTATTTCTTGATTGCATTATTTATATTCTACTTATATAGAATAAGGACGAATAATTCGAAAAGCATGAAGGTAGTCCACTGTTTGCAGTAAGTACATTAGTGTGTTGTGTTTTAATCTTCTTTGAGTTATTCAAAAGGCAGGAGCAACTAACGTATGTGGATGATGCGCGCGTGTGGCAAGAGGAGCTTGGTGAATATGGGAAAATGAAATAGCGACGCGTCCGGCGCAGTAATTCACAGGCAATTAACAGCGATCGGTCAAAAGCGCAGCACCAGCAATTATTTATATAAATGGTTTACGACTGGCTTTTGATGTTATAAATAGCGAAATTCGCGCCGCGCCACCCAGAAGAGAGAAGAAGTGTCGAGCAACATGCGACATACAGAATAGCAGAGTGCAACCGCAGGCAGTAAATAACTAAACCGAACTCTCGCGCGGAACTCACCAATTTTAAAATTCGAACTTTAACTAACGATTATAAATGCCCATGCGCTGTAAATTCATTCATTCTCTATAGTTGGTCGGTTTACCAGCATGGGGAAAACAAACAATACGAACAACAATGCGCTACCGCAAATTCACTATTTGAGTTTAATTTATGTGTAATTCAGGAAATTTTGCAAATCGGAAAAGTCGAAATTGTCAGTGGCAAGCTTAATTGAATCAAAGTCAAGTACTCGACATAATAATAAATCAAGCTAGTGTATGATGTTCAAATAGAAGAAACACAATGAGTTTTTTTTATTCCTGTAGTGGGATACAATAGGTACACCGATCAAATTTTCCGGATTATAAATTCCCCTTGTATGCTATGCCGTTCCTTGGTAATATTCTAATACGCCCATTCGATATGTGTATGAAGTTTATACATTAGATATAATAGCCCTCTCGACTGCTTCTCATATTTATATTTCATAGCTGCAGTTTATTTTCGGCACTTCGAGCATCTCCTCCCTCGTTAAGCATTTAAGCGTGCACATTCCCTTTATGCAATGCACACCACGTATGAATATCATCATGTCCATATACGATTATGAATATGAATTAGATATATTTATCAGTGTACGCGTACACTTAGCAAACTGTTTGCTTGTATCAGCTTATTGATGATCCCCACATCATCCCCACATACTGTTTACACAATAGATGAATGTGGATATGTAAGCTTGTAAGTTTGTAAAGCATTATGATTACACAAGTATGTACATGCTGTTTATGCGCTTAAAATATGATGACGGGCTATAATATGACGACCGACCTATCGTGGTTGCCCACATGAATAAGGGGTGAATTATGTTTATTAAATTGGAACGTTTAAGCACCCTATTATCATTATAATCGTTTGGTAGTTTCAATGGTATTTATAAATTGGCCACGGTAACAATGCTTGTTTGTTTTTTTTTCTTCAAAAATTAAGATGCTTTAGTTTTTTGAGGAGTCTTGAGATTGAAATCTTGATTGCTCCTAATTTTTCATTCACCCTCGTATACCTACAGTTTATTGGTAATTGTGATTGAAAACTTCGAACTGTTAAGCTTAGTTTGAAGCTTCCACCCAGCAAGTAATCTCCTAGGTCATCCATAATAAATGATTTTGAGGGTAATCCCCAACTTCTTTAGCTCACTCTAGGTGTTTAGTACTTCACACATGACACATCAATAATTCAGAAACACTAATGTCTAATTTTTTTTTTATCATTATCTTTTTTATAAAGCAATTTGTCAAGACTGTTTGCTCAAACCAAGCTCATTAATTCCAGCAGTTCATTCGTTCATTGCGTATTCAAACCGCCTCGTCTTTTTGCGAGAAAAGCTAGCGGTATCTATCTCTCTACTACCCTCCGCGCGAAAACGGGAAAACGTCACCCCTGCCTGCATTGGTGAATTGGGCCGGGGTCGGTCGTCGCCGCCGCTGTTTGGAAAGGAGTATGTAGTCATCACCACATACATTTACATGATCCTCCCTTGCTCATACTTCGGAGTCATACCCATGGCTTCGCATACACACGACTTGCGCGCGCGAGTCATCTGCGAGAGGAGATAATTGCTTCCTTTGAGTCGGGCGCAATTTACAACGACCAAGTAACCTTATCTAATTAGGTACATTAATGATCCCCGAGCATGCTGGCTCGAATTGGACGTCGGGTTGGGTTCGCTTCGGTTTGGTATGGTTTGGTTTGGCGAGACTGCGACCGCTGCTTTATTCCACTCTGTGTTAATTCGCTGCTGATATGCATGTGCGACTGGATTTGTATATGTGTGCGTTGCGTATTCTCATTTATAACCATCTCGTCTTATTTGCACTAATACTACTATAACGACGATGCGACCGACGCCGACGTGCGAAATGCTTGTTGTAATCATGCTCTGAGGCGAATGGGCACACAGGTTGCTTACAAACGCGTATCAAACGCAATTTGATATTTATTGCGCTGATAATTCGCTTATTAATTGTTAAATTAGGATCGTCACGCTTTGCACTTAGTTTATTTTTATTGGCGAACGTTAATTATATCTACTCTGCTCCGTATAGAGTTTATTCTAAATAAAGTTGTTTTTTATTTTTAATTTTATGGCAATGAATTTGATTGAAGTCGTTTAAATATTTTGATAAAATAAAAATCTCTTAGCTTACTTAGCACGTTTTGATTTCGGTAGCTAGAATTACAGTTGAACAAAATTAAGTAATTATTGGCCTCTATTAATTGATCACTTTAATTAATTTTTATATCTGGTAGCTCCTAAAAGGCGGAAATGATTAGTCAAATGTTTTCTCGCCTTTTAATTATTTAAATTAGTTTCGTAATTTAATAAAAGCTTATTTATTTATTTAACCATCCTAATCCGATCTGGTTGCTTTTTGAAAAAATCCAACAAGGTGAATGAATGATAATGAAAAATAGCAAAATTTTAATCACCCAAAATTAGATAAAAAGAAAATAGAAAATGCAAAGAATTAACTTAGTTAAAAACAATTTTTTGGTGTGTACGACTGACTTATAACGGATTTCCGCTAAGTCTTAACAGATTTACATGTTCTTGGAGTTTTTAACGCGGCACTTTATAAGCGGATATTCATACAATTTTCAACAGATCACGGGTCGAGATATAAATAAAAATGTAAATCGTTAATGTGTACATTACACCGTCAGATAGCTAAACACAAGACGGTAAATAAAATATATTTTCGTTTCTAGCATTTTCATAATTTCCACTTCAAACGGAACAAGCACGTTTACATCCAGACATGTAAAAAAGTCGTCAGAGAAGATAGATAGAAGATGAACAACGAATAACTGAGTGCTTTATAAATTTGTAGTTTAACGCCACATATACATTTGATATGTAGCTATAATCGTATCTAAACAAGCTACAAATCACCTATTGTTGGCACCTTGGAGGTTAACCCTCGAAGACTCTATTCTAATGTTTGATTTCCATCATTATCCCATTATATTCTTATAGCGAGCGCATACGCGACAAGATCATTTATCAGTAAACACAATCGTAAATTATTTATTA
>JASKGN010002872.1:0-29846 GCA_030556245.1 Falagria sp. GC000072 | reverse complement strand
TGATTGCCCCACAATTTACGTTACAAACTGAAAAATCACGTTTGCGACTATTTACAATAACAAACGGGTATCAGTTGTTGTCGTTCGCGTTTGCAAGGTATTCATAAATATTGCAATATCTTCAATTATAAATTAAATTAATGAGTTAATTGGAACTATCAGGAGAGCAGGAGTATATAAATCCACTCATAAGTTGTAGTGATAAATTATTGCAATTAATTTTATTCTTTTAAGTGTTTAATTCAACTAAGTATATGTACAATTAATATATTGTATTTCTTGACATAGCAATGTTTATATGGCATATAACAAATTGTATTATATCTGCAGAAGAACTTAAGCAAATTGCATCAAATTTGGAATATAAACTAATTCAACTGTGCTGAATAAAGTTACGAGAGTTTTAATTTTCTTAAAAGATTAATTATTTGTGATTAAGAGAAATTAATTAATAAAAAACTAGTTTGTTGTGAATAATTAAAAAATGGTACCTTTTAAAAATTTCGTACCTTCATAGAAACTTCCGCCATATTTTTCTGCATTTACTCTCATAATTTGGTTTAATTTGGTTAATCTCTTTGGAAGATGGATTTTAAGTTATGTAGAACGTTCTTTTTTGCAACATTTTCTTTGAATATTAGTAGTATATTGGTTTTTCTTAAAAAATTTTGAAAAATTAGCTGAAAATTAACAAAATTACATGTACTGTTTGAATCAAAGGGTCTAATAATTTTTTTGATCGTATAGGGCTCAAACTTTACGTTGCAGACGAAAAACTACGACTCCAAAATGATTTATTGTTAATAAAAAATAAACGAGCCCTTTTTTCAACTTGACACTTTCATAGAACGTCCGATACATTTTTCTCTATCCACTCACCAAATTTGATTCAATTCTGGTAAGCCCTTTGGAAGATAGGTTTCAGGTTGTGTAGAACCCTAAATTTGTAGCATTGACTTTGCGTATAAATATCTCCGTGGATTTCACATAAAGCTATAGGAAAACTAATTGAAAATTAAGAAAATTTAAACTACTTTTTGATACAATAGGTCTTATAATTTTCCTTTTTCTGATTTGCTCACAATTTCAGTTACAAGTTGAAAAATCATGTACGCGGCTATTTGCAATAAGATTGTTGTTGTTGTTCACCGGGCAGGCATATTGTTAAGTTTAACTCTATCGTCATATGCATATCTCATACTTGTAATACAAAATCTCGAATGGTAAATTAAATTAATTAATTAATTTGATATATCAGGACCGTAGGACTTTGTGAATTTTTTCATAAGTTATTATGATAGATTATTGCAATTAATTTAAAGTTATATGTATGATTTGAATGTATAAGAATAAATATATTCTATTTGTTGACATAGCAATGTTTACATTTTACGCATTACACAAATTATGTTGTATCTCCAAAAGGCCTTAAGCAAATTTAACCAAGTTTGGAATATAAACTAATTGAACTACCCTGATTATGGTTATGGGGGTCGTACTTTTTTAGAGAGAATATTTGATTATAATTTAATTAAAATAGTTACTCATTAATAAGTTTTCCGAAAAATAAGAGTCATAAAACCCATTTTTCTAATTTGCCACCCTCGTGAAATCGTTTTTCTTATTTTTCTCTGCATATTCCCTAAATTTCTAAATCGGTTAAGCCCTTCGAAAGATAGATTCCAAAAAATATAGAGAAATTTAAGTTACAAGCAGAAAATTACTCCTAAAATTTAATTTATTATTAATAAAAAAAAGTATCAGTCCTTTTAATAATCTGCTACCACCACAATTTGTTCTACTAATTTTTATCTATGTTCCTGTTAAAATTAGATCAATTTGGATAAGCCCTTATGATGATAGATTCAAGATTATGCAGAACTCGAAATTGTATTTTTATCTTAGTCTATAAATATCTCCAAAATTTTTCAGGAAAATCTATAAAAATTTATTTGAAAATTAAGAAAAAGTAATTTAACTAACCCCAACATTTTTAAATTCATAAATATTCCAAAGATGTCACAATTCTATTACAACTTAAAAATTCCTAATTCGTATTTGTTACTCTTCGGGTACCTTAATATTCTTGAATTTAGTTTTAACATTGCTAGCTTGAAATTCAGCCAGTGCCAGGCTATAGTCGAAGCGGGCACCCAATATTGGTAAAGCAAACGTGTTGCGATTAAGAAAAATGCAATTACGAAATTTGCACCTATCCGAATGCATGTATACCACTCCTAAATTAAGATATGCCGTTGTGGCCATTCCAAGTTGTGCTAAGCCGTTGCCTCAAATCGAGCCGAAATCGTTTTGACCCAGCAGGCTCGGGTTCGATTCCCGCTAGCGGACCTGCTTCCATAACTTTTGTGTTTTTATTTTTTTTTGCAAATTATTTTTTTATTGTTATTTCTTTTCTTACATAATATTTAGAAAATAATAACATGCTATTTCCAGAAGGCAGACAAGAATGCGAGTTATCTAGAAACTTGAGCGTACACGCTGCAATAAATACTCTTGCTATTAATTAATTGAAAGTTTCAATAATGGCGTTTAAAAACAGGCAAACTTCTTTTAAAATTTTTGAAAAATTTTGTTCTATATTAAAATTTATTTTAACAATGATAAACTCAAAATTTCTTTAGTAATAGAAATAATTCGTGCATATATAATTTAAGTAGTACTTACAGTTGCTTTTAAAACAAATGAAGTATCCTTAGTTAAACCTACTAAAGGTGTAAGTTCAGCTTCGTATATTTTTCGTTGATCATGATCAATTAATTTACTCGTAACACTAAATAACGAGTCACCTTCACCTACTATTTGAAAATCAATAAAAGTGTTGTAAATATCTATATCTCGTGCTTGTAATGTTTGATATAAATTAATTGGTAAATTTGGAAATGGCATAGGTAATTCTATGTCAATATCTGTGATTACATCACCATTTTTATCGATAAAAGCTGGTTCATAAATATTTTTTCTGTCCATAGCAATTGCAATCTCTATTGTTTCACTTTTATCTTCATCTGTACATTTAACTTTGAATTCAGTATTTATTTTTTTTGTATTTTCATTAGAGGGATGCCTTTTATGATAGTTTTCCATATCGACTAAAGAAAGAACAGCTTCTTTGCCATCGTTTATCAATTTCAATTGAACATTATTATCAATCGGTTGTTCCTCGATATACATCATTTCTAAATTTTTATATGTATGGACATCCCCATCGGTGGGATTAGCATCAAATCTTTCTCCGGTGTTCATATCCCCAAAGCTGCAAGCTAGAAATGACTATTAATTATGTATTTAATTTCAACTTCAGTAATAATTATACCTTGAGATTGCACATTCTTTAAGAAAAGAAGAAAAAAACAAAACCCGAAAAAATCGATTATTTTCATTTTATTAGATTTCACACCACATGCCAAACTAGAAATGGGAAAATTCCCTAGCATACAAGCTTTTATCAAACTTCGGTAACATTCAATTTAATATGCAAAAGATAAAACATGATTCGCCAATGCCATATTATCAATAGAAAAAATAAGTGGATAAGAGGAGATAAAAATTTATACATTGCTACGGAGCATTTTCAAAATCATCATCTTCGTATTCTTCGTCTTCATCATAGTATCCCTTCATTACTTCAGTATGAAATTTAACATTTCGAGTTTCTCCTGAATAGGATTGCGTCATTGGGTCTTCAGTTTGGTGGAACGGTTTTAATTGCTGTGTATCTGAAGATACACTGATGATTTGATTCGCTTTGGTATCACTTATATTAATAGCGGGAATAATAACATTATCTTCTTCGTCACTCGATGACGCTTCCCAATCGTCATTATTTTTTGATTTGGGCTGGTTCTGATTCGTTTTTGCATCTACATATTTATTTTCTTCTTCTTCCTCATCTTCGTCATCTTCATCAGGTGGAGGTGGATTAAAGACATATCCTGTTCCAATTCTTTTCATTTTTTTATTTTCTTGCTTTACTATAGATCCACTGTTGGTTCTTTTATATTCACTAGATCAACATATTCAAAATATTAGTTTATTAATTTTCTAAATTGTTTATAGACTTACACTTGAAATGTTTGTGATGCATCTTCTTGTTGACCCTGTGGAGGGTGCTTATTTACAACATAAACTTCAGGTGTAGTTTGTGCCACTCCATCACCATTTTTGGGGTAACTTTTCACTGTAGGTTTTGGAGGAGGTACAGGTTTGGTTACAGTTTGTGGTACAGTTTGAGGCCGAATAGGTGGTTTAGGTTGAGGCACAATTTTTGGTGGTGGGGTAGCTGATGTAGATTCTGGATATATATAAATTGGTGGATTTCTAATATCGTGTTGTATCGACGGAGTTTTAATAATATCCAAATCCCTACAATATGGAATATTATAAGAACTAATGATCTATAAAATAAGCAATAAACCTACCGGTATTTTAAATACCAATAGATAAACAGTGCAAGGAGACTGATCGTTAACACGAGGGGCATGATATCGATATACCTTATGTACTTTACGTTCACTAAACATGTTGAATTTTTACATATTAATCTTGGGAGAACTACTCCATAATAAATTATGACACTAATTAAATTTCATCTTTGACATTTGTAAATGTCTAGTTTCGATTCTCTAGGTTATTTCATTACTTATGCTATTTTGGCTTTTCCTCTGGTTTTTTTGCTGACTTGTTACATCCTGAGCTAGGTCTAGGTGGTGCTTTGTTTAAATTCTGATCAGTACTTTCCCTTTGAGGTAATGATTCGGTTTGAGTAAAGTCAGAGGTGGAATTATCTGTGTCTGAATTAAGCCTGCGCAGTTTTTTCGTGGCACTAAAACACAGTCGTCATTATTGAATAATGAGTCATGGGATAAAACAAATAAGGAACCTTTTAAATAAAGCATGCTTCTTCTCTGCCTCTTCCTCATCCATACTTATTTTAAATTTTGTAATTACATTTTTTTATTTATTAATTTTTGCATTTTGACAATTTTGACATTTTTAATAACATATGGTTATATTTAATTTTTCAATTCTGTAGAATTATGAGTTTCAGTAGTGGTATTATTATGGTTATTGAAGATATTAATGTTATTCCTTAGAGATACCCTTGGAGCATGGTTTAACATACTTGCCCATTGTCCATCACACAAGGTATTGAAGTTCATATCAATTAATAATGCCCCGCCTAAATTTCCAGGACCTCTGCAAGTTGGTTGAGTGTCCCATATGACATTGCTATTATCATGTAACCATCTGCAAGTTAAATCTAATATAAAATAAAGTTTTCTTTCAATTTTTCTTCTTACAATGACAGATACAGAATATTACAGTCACAATGCCATGGATTTTTTGTAAGTTTAATTGTCTTGAGTTCTTTTAAAGGATCAAAAAGTTTTGCTGGTAAGAATTGGAATTTGTTGCTATCCAGATGTCTGCAATCATAACCAGATAAATTAAATTATTTTTAAAAATGTAAAAATGTAATCTTACAATTTTTGCAGGTTTGGAGTTTGCGCAAAAACACTTGAATGCAAAGATTTCAATAAGTTGTTATTTAGCAACAAGGAATTCAAATTATTTAAACCTTTCAGCGTATGTTCTTCAAGAATTTCAATATTATTGGAATACATCACCAATTTTTGTAAAGAGTTAACTCCAGTGAAGATCTCTTCAGGAATATGAACAATAAAGTTCTGCTCAAGGTGCAATTCTACTAAGTTAACTAAATTTGCAAAATCCAAAATATGCAAATGGGAAATATGATTAGCACTCAAATTCACAATCCTCAACTTTTGTTGATTAATCAGTAATCTTCTAGGTAACACTTGTAATGTATTCTTTCTTAGAGAAAGTACTTCAAGATTGTGCAAATTGTGAAAAATAGCAGATGGCAATTCTCCAATCTTATTATCTGTCAATTTTAAAATCTTCAAAGACTCTAAATCATTAAAAATCCCCTGATCAAGATCCTGCAGGAGGTTTTCGCTCAGATCTAGATCCTCCAATGATCTTAATTCTGCAAAGACTTTATTTGGAAGCGATTGTACCTTGTTGCCAGAAAGATGTAGAACATTCAGATTCAAACTGCCAGAAAAGATAACCTCTGGAAGAGTTTGAAGCTTATTGTGAGACAGATCTATACTTCGTAAATTTCGAAGTTTCTGAAATGTATTATTAGCCAATTCTTCTAATTCATTTTTGTGAAGTTTCCTAGAAAATGTGATAATTGTCAAAAGATATTTGATTTCTATAAAATAGGAATTTACAAATACAAAAGGTTGTCCAAATTATCGAAGATTGATTCGGGTAAAAAGTCAATATCATTGTCGAAGAGATCAATCTCATCCATATACGACAAAATTTGAAAGGCTTTTTTATTTAAAGTTGTTAAATGGTTAATCCCAAGGTCACTGTAGTAAAAAAAATCAATTATTGTATTTTATTGAAATATGATAAAAGATCAAGAGATAACTTCTGTAGGATCTATTAAAGTAATGAGTAAATAATGGGTAATACCAAGAATGTTATCAAAATTCATTTGAAAAGCTTCAAATTGGAGATAAGCTATCAAATCATTGTACACTTTTGTAAACAAAATAATCAATAAACACCAGAAGGTTGGATTAAAGCATTACAATTGATTGAATTGGAATTATTTCTCTTACATTGTACGTATGTCATAAGGAATTATCTGACGTGATGGTAAACTACCAAGATGGGAATTCCAACAATTTAGATTTTTAGTTTCCGGACGACATTTACAAGGACCTTCAACACAACGCAACCAACGTTCATTCTCATCTGATATTATCCACACTTGAATCAAAACAAATTTGATTATGTTTATAAATTATAAAATGATAATAGAATTTAATACCTGTTTGCTCTAAAGACCTGACTCTTCTTTCCAATTTTAGCAAAAACTGATTCATTTCTTCTAAACCACAAGAATTGAAAGATTGCAAATTTTGTGTTTCTTTATTAGCTTGATAATCGCATTTTTTTAATCGAACGTTTTCGGTCATAACTGAGTTTATAGCAAATACTGAATAACTTAACAAAAAATTCCAGAAAAACATTTTGATGTGTAGACGAGTAACCACGAAAATTGAATAACTCATGAACTATTGTAAGAGTCGATAAAACTAATTCTATAATGGTTTTATTAATCAACAATTACCTAAACAATAAGCATACATAAATTAAATTAGCAATGGGTACAGAAATTTTATTGGCATTAGTTCAAGTAATTATATCATTAAATCATGTGCTCAGCGATGAATTGTCTCATCACACGTACACGGTTAGAAGAGCCCTCACCGATACATGCAAATATCCACATTATCTGCCTCACGCCAGAAGCTGAAAGCGGCATCGATATAATATCTTAAAATTTAATTAAATTAAAAATATAATCTTCAAGGCTGAATGAAATATTTTTATATATAAATTACATGATACAATCATTAGATAACACTTAAGGTGATCCAATGCGCAAAATTACACACTTGAAATGTCGAAACAATATGCTAATATGATAACAATGGTATGTGTATGTCAAGGATTGACACATAAAACGCAATTAAATTAAACCCACTGTCAATTTAAATGAAGTTTTGTTTCTTCTCTAAAAAACCCAAAAGGAAAATTGCTCCCTATTATTTTTTAAAATTTAATTTAAAATGGCGTATAATTTATCCCCAAGATGGAAGGTCAAACGACACGAGACCTCCGATATTCTTGGCCCATCCTATTATCATTTAATGGGTTCTGCAATATGCAAGGGTAATTTTAAGAAATAAATTACTTACCTTTCTTACTAATTAAAAATTACCATATTAGAAAATTATGCACCGTTTCTCACTACAACTGATCGCAAAACTTTTACTGGACAGACACAATGGACTGCAGCAGTATATAACGTGCAAATTCCTAAAAGGATAATTGGAGGAAGTTCAATGAAAAATAGGGAGAAGCGCGAGATTTATCATATAAAGTCTTACGAACCCAGAAGTGACGTTAATATATGTCGACCTTCTGAGAAACCACGAAGACCTCGAAGATTGTACGTGTGTCGTGTACCTTTTTACAATATGGTCAAAGGACCTTCAGTGCCTTCCAAAATTGATGAAAACGGTTATCACGTAGACGAAAACGATATTCTTACTAAAAATCCTCCAGATGTTTGTGATACCACATTAGGACCTGCTTTCTACTGTGTTAAAGGAGTAAATTATTTAAAAGAATTTTATATTTTGAGTTATTTAATAATAATAATTGTAGATCCCAAATATGACAAAACAAATGTATGGAGGTTGTCGTTGGAGTGCTAGTAATGCTCCACGACGTACAATAGAAGCAGCTAATGATTATCCAGGTCCTGGAAGTTACGATATCGGTAAACGAGAACCTACTGAAGCAGAGCTACTTTTGGATGAGCAACGAGAGATGGCGAGAGCGTTATGTTACGTTCCAAGATATTTAGAACAACGGGAAACCCAAGTTCTGCACGAGGTAAAACTTTTACTTCTTTTCACGTTTTGCTTAAAGTTATGTTAAGATATGAGATACTGGTGACATTTAATAATTTGTTATAATTAAGAAGAAGTAAAATTAAAGTAAACGAAAATATCCGTGACGCCTACGCGTCTTAATTAAATAACGCGTGCTTCCTTTTTAATATCTCACGCCTTGAGCGTAACTTATTGAAGAGACTTAAGTCTTGCGACGTGTTTCACATGCGACTGAAACGAAATGAAATTTAATGAGACAAAATTTGATGCATGAAATTAATTATTTAAAATTAGTTATGTTAAAAATATAATAAATATTTTTTAGGATATACCTGCTCCAAATAGATATAACCTTCAGGGGAAACTTTTGATCCCTCAAAGCAATCGCTATTCAACTTTCAATACATCTTCAAAGAGAAGTTCTATGGCTACGAAAGACTCAGGTCCTGGCCCAGGTGATTACGAATTGGGTAGTACTCTCAAAGTCAAATGGGTTTCACAAGGAGAATCTTCGTTTGTCTACAAAATGCCCAGATTTAAGTCTGAAAAAGCTGCAAAACTATTATGTAGGGTCAAACCTAATATTTCTGAAATTGAATGATCACCTCAATAATTTTAGCACCTGGACCTGGATCTTATGAAATAAAACGCCTCTGTGAGAAAACCCAAAGATTAAACTACAATGCCGTACCCTTTAACATTAGTTCAAAACGGTTGATTGATAAGTATGATAACGGTGTGCCAGGACCCAATCAATATAGTGTTGGTATGTTAGAAGAAGTGGAAGAACCTGACGAAACAGTTAATAAAACCAAAATCACATCAACATTTAAATCAAGGACAGCGCGGTTTCCAAAATTGGAAGCTAAAGAGGTGAGTAATGTCTGGAGAAGGGGTGGCTCCAACTTCAATTGAGTAATTACTTATTGTACATACTAGAATTGAACTATTTGCTAATGTAGGGATATTGAGGTGGGTAGGTTATGCAAACTAGTAACGTACGCACTCCTGTTGTGTGAATTATGGCCGTGTTTGAGGTTATATCTGTTTGCGACATGCACCCGCCGCTAGTCAACATGCGCTTGCATCGTCTGCAAACATTTGTGATGTATAACCAGTATGTACACCAAACCTACAAACCTACTACTACTCTTATATAAATTAAATATTTACTATCATGCAGGTAAAACTACCCCTAATACTTACTTCTTCCCATATATCCCCTCCCTTCCAAAACCATCTCCTCTGACCTCTGAGAGTCATCAGACCTGTAGCAAAATCAATCATTAAATGAGTAAACAAATGAATAATAGCTAGAAACAAATGAATAGCGTTAATATATCCAAAATGTTCGATATATCTTAATCAAGTGAAATCACCGAAGCGTGCCCCCTCCGACTTAAACTCGATTTCAGTCGCTGTTTCTCTGGAAGCGTCGCGAGGAGCAAGAGACACATTTAGAAGCTTCCAATCTCGGCGCTAATTGAAGCGGAGTAAGATGAATGAGAAGTTTATGCAACACGCCGAGCAGAGCAAAGACGCGGCTTAATACTTCCTGCGGCTTTTCATTCGTGACGATGTCTAATTTTACACTTTTAGCTGATATTTTCTTTTTGTGTATCCAGACACACGTTTTTTTCCTCTTCTCGCACAAGTATCAACTCTATTGTCATAACAAGATAAACTATTAGTGGGGTATGAAGACGATCGAAGAGGAATTGTCACGCATTGTCAACTTTCCTAACAAAGTGCTTTAACTAAGTGTAAATTGCATTTAGTCATTGATTCTGTGATGCTAGGGGAGACTTCGGATCCACCCTCTTGGCCATTCACTTCCCCTCATTTACTGCTCCTTTTGTTTTACTCATGTTGCAACCGCAAAATTTAAAAATCTACTGGTGCCATCTAATTTTTAGCGTAGAATGAACATGGATAGTTCTCATTTTTGTTCAGTCACTAATTGGTAGATGGCCTTACGCGTAAATTACATTTTTTGATTTAATTAATTTCAAGTGTGTTTTCCCCTCACTGGTATTGTCTTTAACCCACCCCTAAAAACAATACATCCTAATATTTGACATAAATTGAAGAACAAACCAGCAAGCGAAACGGGCTATTAATTTAAAAGCTCTTTGGGTCTTTGTAACGAATTTCCAAACTGAAACAAATGTTAGACGAAGAAGAGACTGATCGACATTTAACTAGGAGTACAATTGCACACACTGCGAGAAGCCTTCGTTTCGAGGGTGTGGGCGACTTCAGCGGAACGATTCAATTTCCATGCGTTCACAATACACATCTCGCGTTAGGCGGGCAAACAATCAGCGTTCGGGGACAATATATTTCAATTAAACCGAAAACGATCCACCGCCATCGCCGCCGCATGGTACGAGATGGTGGTTGGTGGCGGGCGGGCCGAGTTTGCCCGCTTGTTTGTTATTTACACCCCCGTGTTGGAAACAAACGACGCGACGAGCTTTCTATTCTGGGGACAATGAATTCGAAACGTGTTTAGTGTTCGACTACGTGCGGCATGCTTACTAATGAAATTTATTGACATACAGTGTGATATCGTTTACAATAATTGAATTTTTAATTAATTATTAATAAATTGATTACTTTATGTTGCAGAAATCTGCAGAACCTGCAAGTTATAATATTACTGAAGCTTATAGGAGGATGAGAGGTAGAAAAGACTTTGCTGCGAGAGTGAAAGGCGTAGGATTTAGTAATTCAGAGCAACGAGTCCTATTTAAGATCGAAGATGGTCCATGTCCTTGTACTCAAGCACATACTGAAATGCCATTTAAAGGATATTATATTAGTGGAACTCCTAGATTAGAGTCATATGATAATGGAGTACCTGGTCCTGGGTCATACCAAGTACGTAACAATTTACTTTCTTTTTTGTTTTGACTTTGGACAGATTGTATATCTTCAAGGACCGACCTTATAAGTGTACAAATTTTAGCAGATAAATTCTGATATTCTGATAAATTCCTGTCAGCAGCTGGATTGCCAAGAGTTTCCCTCCATTTTCTCTGTTCCTCTTTTTTGGTCCTTTTATGTGAGTCACACATAACCAACGCTGCAAAGTCAGGAAGCAAAAGAGTCCTCTTGAAAAGAGGGTGCAGTTGTCATTCGCATCGTCTTCACATACATCACACACCATCATCACTCTGGAATCGAAACGTTTGGATTTTTCTCCTTCGGTGATTCCAGGGTTGTCCAAAGAAAAAAAATTCCAAAATCTGACTGCAGCGTATGTAAAACAGGCAGAGGTTCCCCTACAATCCAAGTATTAATAAATAACGCGTGACCATATCCACCTATTCCACTTGAAATCTCATCGGAGGGTTGTTTCAACGTTGATTTATTCCACTGGGCCTTTCACAAACCCCTTTCATTTTTATTTTTTAATTTTACAATTTCATCCATTCAATTTTAATTTCTTTCTTTTCAAAATTTATTTAAATAGTATTTTTCTTTGCAATAAATATTTAGCTACCGAAAAATAAATTGTATTGGCTACCATTTTGTCGGAAGCTATATTTCAAGAATTTTTTATTAGAGGTAGAAACACACTCGCACGAATGAATAATCTCCAAGGACGAGCTCCGCTTTTTTCTTGTTTGATGCCGCCTCCCGCACGTCTAATAGACGGCAAAGCGAGTGCGTGAGTGCACGAAATTGGGGCATCGTATATTACGCGCAGATATATCTCATGCTGAGTAAAAAGAATGAGGAGTAGCAGCAGGAGGGTGGCGATGTCGGTGGTGGTGTCGGCCGTAGAATGTAAGTACCTGGCGATGGCGGATGCTGCGGATGAAGGCTGTAAATTGTGAAGAATGGCCGCGCATTTTGTCTGCCTACTTTTTAGGTATCCTCATTTTTTCCGCGTTTCTAAGCTCTCCCATCCCCTCGATGGGCTGTAATTCATACTGATCGATGTAAAAATTTGGAAAATTTTGAGATTCATCTAATTATGGGCATAATCACATTGATTAATATGAGAAATTGAGTGATATTGATTTAGTTGCGTTTAATAATGTCGGATGTCAAATATCCTGCAGAGTGGAGGACAATTGGCGGTTTGGTGCTATTGGCATTCGCATTTGTTGTCCTGGGATGTCGTTCGTCTATGAATTATCGCCGACACTCGGTCATTGCTGCGTGTCTATACATACTCCATGCATTGTTTTCATCCTTCGTCCTTTATATCATGTATATGACTACATATTATCTGCGTAACATTATCCTGCGGGATATCTCCTAGATTGATGGGGTTATTCATAGGGCTGATGACACCAAATTTGTTTTTTTGGCATAAATCTGATAAAAAAAAACCTTTTTTGTGGTTAAGTTAGTTTTCCAGTCATTTCGTTTTTATATTGAAAAAAAAAATTACAATCAGACTGAATGGTTGGTTCACTCTGCATCCAAATCTGTTAATTCTGGATTTAATTAAGGAGTAGTGGACCTCTATTTCCAGATATTTAAAGCTAAATCCATCAAAAGTATATCAAACATGCAAAATATGCAAAAGGCAACATTTCGAAATGGAACACTTCCAGGACGAATGAGTGCTACGTGCTCGTCCAAACAGCAATTCCATTTACACTCCACGTGTCGTCTCTTTACTTCCCTTCCGTCTTTCTTACTCCTTCATCTTGAAGGAGTTCCTAGCCTCTTGCCAAGATCCTGTTTACTTATTTACAGATTTAATTTCGCGTATGGGTACTACTCACACCCTGGACATGTTAGCTTTTTAAAGTTGTGCGTTAGCCAAGTGGGATAGGAGAGTATAGATGTCAGCTATGTTGTGTGTTTTATACCGGCAACTTCATCAACTTTGCAACAGCCAGCACATCTTGTTTAACACCCTGGATAAGAGATTACACTTATATGGTCAAGATACTAAGGCACAGGACCGTACTTTCGGTTATGGGTGCAAAATTCACCTGAGGAAATTCAAGATTTTAACCAAAATCCTTACTGGAGTTGCAAAATATCAAAAGAAACTCCTTAGAAATGGGAAAAAGTTTAGAATATTGATGCATAGGTTCGTTTCCACAGCTGGGTCAGAAAGTTTAAAGGCTATTTCAGTTTGTAGGTTGCTAGGTTATGTCTAGTACCATCCATTGTGATTCCCTGTCACTTAAATGTCTGTTTTCTCAGAGCATACAGGAACGAAACTACTAGACTGCTGGTTTTATTATTGTTTTAGTGTTAGTATTTCTTTCAAGGTGTTGAAAGTTTAAAGAAATGAGTTTATCCTACATTCTGGACTGTCACAAAGTGCGGTGGCTCTTACCCATATTGGGAAATTTCATTTTATTTCCCTAGTAAATTTTTCATGTTTTTATCCATCTCCTTTATTTTGAGATGGCAGCTCTCGATAAAGTGATTTTAATGGCAATAATATATAGCAAAGGAAGAAAACAAGAAGAAAAATAAAATAATGCGCAACATCCAAATGAAATTTACGATAAAAGTTTTGTTTTTACGAGCGACGTAAATCAAAATTTACACGCATGCAATACAAAGGACATTAGCAAGGATATGTGTAAAGCTGTAGCCATCCCCCCAAGGACGATTTGTTACGCCCGATAAACAGTCGCGGAGTAGTGCAGTTTCGTTTCCACTCGGTTGCTCCTCTACATTCCCCACCTCCACCTAGACCACTTACCATGCTGATGTAGGAGGGTCAGACTTTTATAGTATTGTGAATCTTGTCTAAGTTGCATGAGGATGTCGAAGAATAAGAAAAAGGGGAAAAGGATAAAGGAAGGGAAGGATATAGACATGAACATGAATTGAAGAAATGCTACTGTTAAGTGATGCGAATGTTGGAATTTTCTGCAATGGATACATTTATAATGACGATGAAGTTGTTTCGGTTGCAACCTTCAGTAGCAGTGACTTTGTTGTCGAGGAATCTCTTTTGAGAAATTGCAACGCATCTGCACTTCCTGCATAGGGGGTTGTATCCTGCTAACTATGGATATTGATGAGCTTCAATGAACTTTGCTTTTTCTTTTGACAATTCTTTTGAAATATAACTGTGTTCAGAAAAAAATTAATAACTAAATTTTTTATTTCCAGTTTGTCAAAACAATAGAATCATCTGTATACAAACCAACATTTAATATCCGACTGAAAGAGAATCAAATTGGGTCGAAACTCCGTTTAGCCCCGAGTAAAACCAAAGATGCATGGAACCGTGAACGTAAGAAGCGTCGACAGCTAAGAGCTTTCCATCATAACGAGATACAAATCATGGAAAGTTGGATGGATCTGTAACAAACTCAAAATAAAATTATTTAACACTAAATTGCGTTTAATTAATCCTTAAAAATGAAATTTGATTTTATGATAATAAGTTCATAACCTATTTTCATCAAGCGAAAGTGTCAATTTTGTTTACTCATGAGAGAAGACATTTTCTAACACAATTTATAAAATAGACGAGGAAGAAAAGGAAGAAGAAGAAGGTAAAGTAGAAGAGATTAATAATATGCTCATTGGAGTGTTAACAGGACGACAAGGAGTGTTGTCATCAGAGAGGATGATGATGTTTATGCATGTGTGAGAGAGTATGTGTATGCTTAAACGCCTCCACACAATATAAATTAAATTACAATTTCGACGTCGAGGAATAAATCCGCGATGCGTTGACAGGCAGCTCCGTTGATCCATGAATTCAAAGCAGCGAGAATGCCAAATATCGTCCTGAGACATTTTCCTCGCAGACATTTGCATTTTCATTTCACATTTACTCTATCGCCATGCATGAATTGATATCTGGGCTTTTAGTTTTCTTAAAGTTAAAGTCTCATCAATACTATGGCAAGGAGCCAATAACATTATTGAAAATTGACATTTTCATGACATATAACTAACATAAATTAATTTTCATCATTAAAATTTTTATAGATTGCAAATTTAGTATGTGAATTGACATTGTCAGACTGTGACTATTTCTGATGGAAAACCGGAGAAAAGAAATCGAAGAAGAAGAGTTTAGATAGCTTTTCTTGACTGTCGTCGCAACCATCGCCATAGAAATGCAAAGCTGAAGCTGTCGTAGACAGCTCTAATATCCTTGCACACGCACGCGATCTGGCTTTACATCTTGCGGCTTTTCTTCCCGAGCAAAGCTTTCTCATTGTGTCATTCACTGCATACGAGTAGTGACTCGTCCTCTTAACATACAGGAGCCTAGGTTTTCACTTTTTTAGACTTACTGGGTTTTCCTCTTTTTTTCTTTTCTAGACTAGTTCGAACACATTGTATGGCTGCTGGAAAAACACTCTTGATTGAAAACTTTTATAAATCTCAGACACAAACCTTAGAAAACATGCCATGCTCCAAGTTATTCCCCTCTTTTTTAAGGATATATTTCTTCACCTAGAACCTGCTTTTTATTTATACCTCATTTTGTTATTTTTTGTTTTTATTTATTTTTGCTACAAAATTTTTCCCCACAGAAAAAAAATCATGCATATGCAACAACTATTAGTTTATACCTATATAAAAGAACCCCAAAAGCAGAAAATTGAGGACTATGAAGGAAAATCACGTTCGTGGGGTTTATATTATACCCTTTTATGCGTTGTTTGCCGTTTTGCGGCGTTGGGATCATCATAACCCTGGGTAATGTCCTGAGAGAGTGACAAGGATAAAACCATGTCCTGAGAATTGAACGGAACGAAAACGGACAGATAAAATGTTTTGACCGAGCTTGACGATGCATGAACGTCAATGCGAATTAAAATGGATGAAGGACTGCTGATAGATTGCTGAACAAACAGGACAAAATCAGACGGAGTTTTTTTTTCTATATTTTTGGTTTATTCCCTTGCTATATCAATATAAACTTAGTCTTACTCTAGACGCCACCTAGTGGCAGTAGATGTATACCTAGATGGCGTTAGTTACTAATAATGTAATAAGATTTAAGGTTTTAGCAAAGTTTAAAATTTAATGTTGAGTTTAGTAATAGAAGGAAGATGTTGATGTTGCAATGGCAGTGAGCCAAAACTGACATGACGGTTTCAACCGAGCGTGGTTTTAGATGACGAAGAGGATGCGGGTTTGAAGCGGCCAAAGTCAACAACATTAACTAACGATGACGACGAGAAACAATTAAAACGAGCAATGGAGATTAAATCGGAATTACGCTGCTGGGAAGATGAAGATGTAAATGAAAAAACTGAAGCAAAGTAAAGAAAAAAGTATATATGAAAGGAAGAAAAATTAGGTAATTTGTATTTGGATAGGGGCCATTATGAAATCCACATGTTCTGGGTGTATTTCAAAGATTTCAAGAAGGAAATACACCTTGAATATGTAATTATAGGAAGTGGCAGCGAAAGTTATAAAGGAGAATGTTATGAGCTATGAAAAAACCAAGATCAGACGAAATGTTATTGCTTATTGGATATTGGCATTGCTTACAGACTTCTGAAAAGATTCAGAATTCGTTTATAAATCCCAAGAGGAACGTCGTCATTGTAAAAGTGCCATCCGTATTTTCTAATTTAAAGGTTATGTCTCTATGACCTGATTTCTTTTTAAAGTCCTTTCCCTTCTATTTCTTCTTCTCAATATTAATCTTTGCCTTTCTCTACGTTTTTATATATTTTTGGTTGGTTTTCCTTTTCCTATGGAATTTCCTATCTCGTATTAAATCAAATCGAAATGAAACGACCATATTGACACAACGATTGTGGGTTGTTGCAATCCTGAAAAAGGATTCCTGGGAAACGCAAAGCGTTAGATAAAGATTTGATCAATAAGGGTTAGAATATACTTATAGGATATTCACATATTAAGGATAGATAACTAAATAATATATAAAAGTCAAGAATTTTTATGTCCTGCTGTTTAAAATCCATTAAGAATAAAAAATATTGGCAAGTCAATGGAGAAATTCTGAATAGCTATCTTAAAAAAACTATTTTTTTTTTCTTCTATTAACTCCGCTTAATTTTTCTGTTTACTCATCTACTTTTTTATGTTTTACGATTTCCATCAACTTCCTCTTTATTTTTTTTTATTTTCAAATGTATTTCTTCAATTTGCCAACAACTTGCAACTTTTAAAAAGTTACGACTTTGATGACGTTCTCGTTCAAATCGACATTTCTTACTTTAGCCTTCTTTAGCCCCTCGTTTCCCACTTGGTATATTTCCAACTTCCTGCTTGCTTCATGGCTTCCTGTTGGATAAACAGCACATATTCATACTTAGCTTCCCCTCCTTGCCGCAGTTCTCGTCTTAGAGTTAGAGTCGATGAAGACTTACTCAAGAATTTTCATGTGTAAGTCTATGTGATGTGCTTCTAACAGATTCAAACACTGATGGAACTCTCCAGTTAAGTAAGGGGAGTCTACATATTTAGGGGAAGCAAACCTCAAACTACTGCTACCAATATACTAGTATGCGAATATGTTGGTAATGGCAAGGTGGGATGATGTCGAAGGGCCAAGTTTCTGAAATAGTCATCAGAACGCAACCGCACCGCTAATGATGCAAACTTGACTCATCAGAAATTCAGGTTTTGATGATGTTTACAATCGACTTCTCTTTAACTGCAAATATTCACTTAAATCTATCTACTAATAATGGTCTTTCAAACCGGATAAAAATATAGACACATCATAAATCAAGTTTTTTACTTTATTAAAAGAAGTTAAACTAAAATATATAAAAAAGATCATTAAGAGGCTGATCGATTAGGAATAAATAGTTTGGTAATTGATAAAGGATGTATGTATAGTCACTGGATTAATTAGAAATTAGGATTGACATTCTGGATTTTATCAATGCACGATTAAGCACAACAACACGATAGGAAGGAAATTATGATAACGAGGATAATCTCGGAGGTATCAATTTTATTGCCAGTCACATTGCCAATGCAAATACAAATAGCACAGCCAGCACAAATCGAATGACCAAAGCAGTCCTTAATTAACAATTTTTATGATAATCACACTGATAGTGTCGGAACTCTCGGGAATTAACAATTGCGTTTGTGATTATTCATTGGCCGTCGCTAATTAATAGCTGGTATTTGAAGCCAAGTCATTAATTTATCCACAGTTACTTGTATTACACCCAATAATCAATAAGGACTAATATATAATTACTCCACCGAATCAAAACAAAATATTTTCAATTGAAAGCTTACAAAACTGAACATGTTAAAAAATATATACATGTACTACAGCCTTAGGTGAAGCACTAAAATCGTATTAAAACAGGAATTTTATAATAATGGTAACCCTTTGTATAATGGCACGAAACCCAATGTACAATTACACTGTGTCTGCAACCCAACAAGCTCGCATGTTAATAAATAATAGATAAACGTGCAGCGTTTCGTTTTCCTGTTGTTTTACGTTTGTTTTATAATTGACAGGCCAATAACATAGATCATCGGGTAGAACACAACATTTTGTTTATAAAATGGCTGAATTCATATGCAAGCAATGAATGCACGAATGTAAATTCGAATTTGAATCTATCCCAATCCGAATGCATTTAAATGAGTTTCAATTTTTGATTTGTATAACTTATTTATGTGGAACTCCATCCATCAGATCATCCACATCATGTAATATTGATACACAATCAGGTCTTATAGACTTAAATTTATTTAAAGTGATTTTTTTATCTTTAAATCAACATTTTATTCCTAGCAATAAATTTATGATTCAATTGGGAAAGTGAAGAATAGAAAGAGACAGATAAAATAACTACCCTCAACTAATAGAAGCACCCTTTTTGAATCCTTAGCTTAGGAAAACTCGTGCTTTAATCGAATTGAGGCAATTTCGATTTGCGACTAATACGCATGTAACGAAGTGACAATTACAACATGGGGTGGTTGCTTGGCTACATTCTGAGAAGAGAAAATTTCACACTGAGAAAAACTTCTTTGTGATCATGTGTGCGCACACTTTCCTCGTTATGTCCTTTTTATATCCTGTCGCGTGCCGGTTGCTATTGATATCTCGTTAAGGATTATTATCATATTTCAATGATATTCACTGATGCCTGCTGTGTTAACTCCTACACCCCTAATTTTACCTTAATCCTTAAATAACTCTGAAAATTAATTTTTGTCTTAAATAAAAAGTTGTGCAAAAGCAAGTACTAAATCAAATCCGATTTTTTTATTCGTTTTGGTGGGTTTTGATGTTTTGTTTCTGTTCACTTCAGTCCTAGATCTAGATCAAGCCTGGACATTGTAATGCAAATCAGCGCACGATTTCAATGAAGTCCTCGAAGCTGTTTAAATCCTTTGGGCGGCAGCATTGAAGGATGTTTTAGGTTTATGGCTGTGGATTTACGGCTTAGGCCTTCTCCACAAATGAATTTTGAATTTTCTCTTAATCCTCTCGCTTAAGAATTAACTAAACATGAATTTTCATAACGCGTTGAATTTCAATGCCTTTGAAGAAACGTGGTTATTTTTTGTTAGTTTGCACTTATGAATATATTGAAGTAACAATTAGGGATTTTAAGTTGTGAGAGGAAACTTATGGTAAATGGAAGCGATTATGTGACAGATATGCAACGATTACGAGTTGTTGACAACTTGTGCATGGCAAACATGCAAACGAAGCGGAGCACCAGCAGTGCTAACTAATGCCAGCAAAACGCTCCTCCTGCAAACTTCTGCAATTAGTTATGCAACTAGTTTCACAACATTCGCATAACTTTCTTATCCATTTGCTATTGGTTCCCTTAAGGGAATTCAATCATATATATCTTTATCCTGGGCTATAACTTATATATCAAAGATATGCTTTGGTCTTTCGAGCCGGATACATGTATAATTCAAATTTGATTAATATCAACTGCAAAGATTCTTTTTATACCGTTTAGAAATCAATGTTTCAGAGGTTTAAAAGTAACTGACTTCAGTTAAATCATGTTGACACATTCCCTGACTTTTTCCAATGATGAGCAGATTGCATCGTGTTCCTTAGAGATAAATATAAACGCGGAATGTGCATTCTTATTAATTCCACAACATTTACTCTTTGATCTCTTGTAGTTGTCATGATCTGGGTAATTATAGAATTAACACGCTAATTAATCCCTGTGCTAAGCTTAAATTTTTGTTTTTTGGTAAAAACTAATTTTAATTTTAAACTACCGCATTTTATACTTAAATAAAATTATGTCGTACACATAATTATAATTTTATTAGCGTATCATTTTCAATTATTTACATAAATTTCGATGGTTGGCAATTTTTCGCGGAAAACGACAAACGCACCACATCAGTTCAGCCTGACTAGATCCTCATGTTTCACGCATTTGTGCGTTAATTGCTTTATGCTGCCATAATAATGAAACCCACCGATCCATATCTCTGCCAATTGTATATCGAACATATCACACCCTTTCCATTTTAGGTTTATCATAGTAAACATTATTATCAGAGCTAGTAACTCACTAACTACCAAAAATAATTTATGAAATTCAAATTTTCATTGTTTAAATTTTAAAAAAATTAAAGATTATAAAATAAATGTAGTTAATGTGTATTTTTAAAATTTTCTATAAAAACGAAAAAATAATCATTATGGAATTATTGTAAAATTCTAAACAAGCGTCAAAATTCACACAATTCGTATGATGTGTAGAGGGAATCGAATCGAATCTCCATTACAATTATTCACCGCTTGGGAATAAAGACAATTTGCATGCGGGATGGTAAAGCACCCCTCTCGCTTCATCCCCTATGGATACTCCACGCATAGTTACCATTAGAATATACGCACAATGCGACTGTACATTACTTCCCTTAGTAGTTAAAACAGAGTGAGTTGCTTCTATAGGTAGGTACTCATCTCCAGTTCTCTTTGTTTGACATTTACATCTACATTGAATTCGCAATTCGACTACTGTACCCCATCCCCAGTTGTCGATAAAATATTTAAGTAAATGGACTTTCAACTGAAGTATGTGCTGGAGTGCATACCATTACGATCGTCAATGAAGAGATAACGACAGACCGACGTGGCTGGCGGTTATCGTCCATTCAAAGGGTTGTAAAGAGTTGTGAAAAGGGAAAGTGTCATTCCATGAATGCTGCGACGTGATATAATTTCAACTTGAATTTAATTTATGAAAAAATAAAAACTTCACTGGAAAATTATTTGTGCATAGCATACAGTAATTAATGTTTTAATTAATTAATTACTATTTGTTGTTTATCTGATGGTAGCTTAATGGAAATTTCGATAGTATCAGGAAAATCTATGACTAATGCACACATTTAACAGAGAAGTTTTGCAGTTTAGTAAACACGTCGATGGAAAACAGCTGACCAAATAATTCTATTTATTTTGGAAAGGGATGAAACTGCCATTGGTGCTGAACTGGCTCATGCATCCACTAGCAATGTGTATATAATATATTTATCAGTGACAAAATCAGATCTATTAATTTATTTCGACGGGCATGCCTTCTGGTGACAAATAAATCCGCATACTAACAAGTGAAGTTGAAAGGGGTGGAAATATGACACCATGACAAATTCACGTATTCAGGTTATGAAGTTTTTAAATATCACATTTTAATTTAGATAAAGAAAATGTAGAAAGGTTCTAAATGTATATCTGCGGTCGTTTAATTGAAAAAGTGCGGAAAATCGATGTGAAATGAAAGATTTTCCGAATGAGATAAAGCGAGCACATTAATTGAAAACGTCACTCATTCATGGCACAACTTTCGTTTCCATTTGTGGGCACAAAGCACAAAAATGAGAAATGATAACATTACAACATGTCGACATTGTTTTGCTTTTGTTATCCTGTTTGTTTTTGCTTTTTGTGTCTATCATTAATCTTATTATGCTGAGCTTCCTTTCACTTTACTCCAGATTTAATTATAAATTTATAAAAATAAATTATCCGGCTCGAAAGACCATCCAAAATGGAAAATTTATATAGAAAAGAAGTTTCGTGTTGTTGTCAATTCAATTCTTGTTTACTCGATTCAACTGAATCCGAATGCAAGTTAGAATTCAATTTCTTGCACTTAAGGTCTTAACACCTTGTTGCAATGACAACTATTCAGTTGTCCACCCTCGCTTGTACACATAAACACTAAAAACACAAGAAAAGGCAACGTAAAAAGATTTCAAACAAAAGCTATCTACAAGTAAGTAAAGAAAAGAAAAGAAAGAAGAATATATAGAAGTGTGATTCACACTTTCTAGTGACAGTCGAAAGTGACGGGTGAAAACCTAGGGGATCTCGTAAGAGGGATTCTTCCTACACTTTATCCACCCAAGGATTTATTTAATAAAAAAGAAGACAGCCCAAGAGAAAACTAACACAGCAGTTACACGTTTCTGCCATTTCTTTTCCAATTTTGATTATTACCTTAGTAATAATGAAAATTATTAATTAATTCTTGTTCCTTCCGGCTTTCCGACAATTTCCTTTCTTTAGAACAAGACCTTAAAAGGTGTATTTCACACAATGATCGATTAATTAAAATTTTAATTAAAATTACAATTGTCTAATCACACGAGGTGCACGAGACGCAGCACATTGTCAATAGCACGGCTTCCCATTGAGGAATATCATTCATTAAAGGACGCCGAATCCTTTCAACCTTTCTCATTGATTAATTATTAGTCTTATTACTCCTGTTATTAATTAAATCCCGTCTTCTATTGAATTGTTTTACCAACAAATCAAATTTAAAGATAGCACTTCTTCTTATGGTCTTTCAAACCGGATGCTATCAGGAAAAGCTAGAGTTGTAATTGAAACATTTAGAAACTGCACACTCTTCCTTTATTTAAAGAGTCCTTTCAGTGTTTTTATCATGTCTGCGATTGATACATCAAGAACTGACTCTATAGAACGGAATGGAAAACTATTTGTGTCTAATCGCACCGTCATCAATCGAATTACGCCCTTTCTTTAGCTTCGGGCGAGGATAATAAAACTTTCAGACAAACAATTTCACTTAAAACCAGGAAACCAACGAATCATGATTCGAACTAATAAGAACCAGAGAAAAGTAATACCAAAGACTGATACTAGTTCAATCACTCACTAATTAATTTCAGTTTTATAATTGAAGAAGTTGAAATTAAATTTGAATTAAAAAGTTTAATTACAATTTATTCTTATATTTTTTTTTGGATTTCAAATTAGAATTGATAGTCAGGATTTCTGTCATATGTGACAAGGATATGAGTAACAATAAGCAGAGAGTGAGTGACAAGCTTGACTTGTCTGGATCCTCTCGCTTGATTCGACTTTCGCTATAGAAATTGTTAGGAAATATCTTTCGAACGCATCCAATTAGTTCCCTTTGTAGAGGACATAAAGCATCAGCCCTCATCCTCCTATTTGCCCTTCGCCTTCCCTTGGTCCTATGTCCTTCAGTGTTCTCAAGTCAGTTTTCGATTGCCACGCGGCAACAACCATTCAAGCGAGGCATTCACACACATTATTTGCACACATTTCAAAGAGTCCTTTTATATCATTTGTAATGTCCTTTCTATAACTTTGTGGTCTTTCGAACCGGATTCTAACTGAAATTTTTAATATTTCTTAATTTTAACTAAAGGAAATAAAGTTTCGTTATCCTTATAAGTGTCCTTTATGAAATCCTTGATCCTAAATACAAACGAACAAATCTCCTTCAAGTATTACTTCTTTCACATTCTTTTCTTTGGTTAGTTCTAGTGGGTTTGAATCTCTATCAGAGAAAAGTTGCGGTTCCCCCATTTTAAGGATATCCTCACATCATTCCCATACATTAGCTCCCAATGCAGACAAATCACGCTTGCACTCTTAGTGCAAGAAGAACTTAACGACGCAAACATAATTGTCGGATTCATCGTTAGCCTCTTGCAGTTTTTCCATTGTTTGCGACTTTTGTTCTCGTCATCTTTTCTTCCGCCGTTTATAAAACGCATTTTCTGTTCTTAGTCATACTCAATCGTTGACACTTATGCTTAAAGCTCCATCTTTGAACTTTTCCGGATTATGAATCTATTCATGCTGAATTTGACTAGAACTCATTACAGTTCATTTAAACAATACTTCAATATTTTATAAATCTTAAAAGTTGAGACAAATGGATAAAAGTTTGCAGGACGAGTGGAATTGTCCTCTAACGAGGATGACAGTCATTCAGACTATCCTATCATCATCAGGAAACCACTCATCATCTCATCAAATCATCATTCATATGATTTCCTTTCTAATACGAAGTGTTGCAAATTCAAAATTGAACTATCACAATCAGAAATTTAGTGGAAAGTTTCTTGCGCAACCCTTAGTAGTTAGAACTGGGGTATTTCTATGGGTGCTAATGCTAACGAACAGTTTGTAACATTTGTATCGATTCTGATGGTTAGCCACAACAAGCACACTGTAATTACACATTTGTAATAGCTTCAAGAAAGACTTCTTCCCTTGCATCCACAATTTTACCCCTACCGCTATTTGATTACTTGGCGGGACTTCATAATTTTATATAGAAAATGTATTTTAAAACTTTCATATGAAATATTTCATTTAGTTTAATGAGAAATAGTGAAATTCACACATTAGCACGTCATGCGTGATAGGACAAAAGAGAACAGCGATGCGGGGTTGAAAAAGAGGTAGAGGGAATGTAGCTCGTATGCGTTTTCATTATGGCAATTAACTGACGCGCTCTTTAATTTAAATCTATTCCAGGGCCGCTTCGCATTCGTGGCTCGGGTTGATATATCCCATGGTCCTGTGTTCACTCCATCCGCGTTACCATTTATAGTCCGCAGGCACCAATTTCATCGCCGCAAGTTACCCTGGTTACGTGTCTGCTGCACGAAATGGACTTTTACTCCCTATTATCCTTCCACTACTCGCTAGCATAATGTCCTTCGTAATGCACAATGAAAATCACAATAATGACAATGTTGTCAACAAGTCAACTACTTCAATTTACGGGTTTAAATTTACCATAAAAAGGAAATTAAAGTAATTTTGAAAAAATATTTAAAGAAAAAAGATGTGTTGCTTGTAATCAAGATAATCAGAGAGTGAAGGGCAGATGGGGTTAATTAAAGGATCATGTGTGTGCATACATGTCCTAGGACAATGAAAGAATAAACTCTGGAAGACTACAAGGATGGTCCTAATTAAATAAATACAGAGTAAAAATTTATTTATTTAAATTAAAATTTTCAACTTTTATTAATTAATTTTAGTTGAATTTCGTAACTAATGAAGTTTTTCCAATGGTCAAAACTCGAGATTTAATTAAAACTCGAATATTGTGAATTACAAGTGGATTTCATAAGTGCTGCGAGTTGCATATATCGATTTATTAGGTTCATTCAATTTAATCAAATGTGAATTTATGATTCATCACAATTTAAATTTTTAATTATGAAACTTTTAGTTGTAAAATTAATACCATGATTTTTAAACTGAAATAAAATTTCCTCTAGAATCTTAAACTTCCCCGAAATATAAAGAATTTCAACTAATTAACAAGAATGAAGAACGTGGCACAAAGTAAGAAACACAATATTAACTTTATTAAAAGTTTGGAATTAATTAAACTCCAATTAAATATTAAATGCCAGTGCTAATTGTAGCCTGTTGAAAGTGGTGTTATTATAATGATTTCATTGTATACTTAGTTAAATTAAAATTGTTGAATAAAAAGCTACGGCGTGTTGAATTCAATTCAAATGAGTTATACGAAGATACAGTACCTCCATGGTTGCATTAATGAGGGCCATAAATCAAATCAAAAGTATATGAAAGTACGTGAAAGGAAGATACGAATAAAAATAATATAATGATCAATTAGCATAATGTTAATTATGAAATTCGTTATTTTCACAATGCTAATTAATGTCTTGCAATGTCTATTTCATTAATTTAATTTATGACATTTTTGATTAAATTTCATGTCAATCATTTATCTGCTACACATACGCGATGTAAATATCCATTGTTTTTGGGAAACGAATATTTGTGTTGAATGAATGTAATCATTATTATCGTCCATGCATATACCTGAAGCTGAATCAAAAGCATTGTCAAATGAAAATGTTAACACGAAGAGTTTGCAAATTCAGTGAGCTATTAACTTAGTAAAACAAAACGTCGAGATATGCAATATGAACACCAGAACATGATGATATGGATTTATCTCACAGTATAGTTAGTTATTCGCTGGTACTACCTATTCATATCATCACACCTATAGATAGATTCAGAACTCAATTATGATTGCCTGTATTTTGGAAATTTCGAATTTAATATCTGCGTACCAGTACAATTATTCATTGTGCTGTACTATAAATTAATGTGAAATATTAATGAAGAAATATTATCAACAATACTATTTTGAATATTTGTAATTTAAAGTGATAACTACATAAAATGGCTAGGCTGAGGAAGCTCACACGTACATGGGCTAACTGCACGTTCACTAACACATGCAAATATACTGCCTATAGGTGTGGATCGGGAGCTAGCGATGCGCGCAAATAATGATCTAACTATTAAACATCTTATAAAATTTACAGTTAAAACCATACTTCGTTTATATCTTCTTAAATTTTGTTTATAATTCACATTTAATACCTTGTCAAAATTTGTAGCTTTAAATTCATCAAAATGTTCATCTAATCTTAAAATTAAATCTGTATTAAAAACTCATGGGAAAGTTCCCACTCATAATTACTACTGAGTAATTATATACCTACTTAAAAACATAAAATATTTACCATGAAGAACACAGATGCGATATTATATTTTAACATATCTTACATTGTAATAATTTAAGAAGTTAATTTAAACCTTTAAGAATATAATAATTAAAATAGTAATTAAGTCAAGAAGAAGATAAATTTACTCTGGTTAATCGTAAAATGTTAAAACAATTAATTCAACTTGTTCAGTTCACTGAAATGAATTTCAAAGTGACATAATGAAGCTTCGAGACATATCGAATTATTGAAGACCTAAGTGAAAATTGAACACCTGGTGATGTATCCATTAGGTAGCTATACTGTCCTTTAACTTAAACAGTTTCAATGTGATTTGAGACGAGATTGAATTGTAACCACTAACAATGCAGAGGGAGTGTAATAATGCAGTTTGTGCATTGTGCGTTGGAGTAGCTTTCAAGCGTTTCAAGTAAAGTGCAATATGTAAGTTGCACTATTATGTCATACGTAGGTAATATAGGTATCTATAGAAATGTGTAACAAGTAATTTGTAGGAATGTATGTGTATCTTCAAATTTACTTATTCCAAAGTTCATTTTAATTTTATCATTAACCAGTTGCTTTGCCTCATCAAATTCTTCCCACCACGTTTAATTTCATATTTTTTTGTTTTAAAATACACTACATTATTTTATTATTCAGTCATGAATTAGATCCTCACATCTGTTTAAATCTTTTGTGGTTGTAGTTTTGTATTTCTGTTCTCAGATAGAATAAAGTACTGATAGTTGGCAGCTTGTAACATTACATCTAAATGTAAGCCCAAGCGATGAATGCATTGCAAGACCGAGGTTGACAAAGTTCTGTTGTTAATTAAGAATGTCTTCACTGTGTCTACTCCTAGAACGTCTCAAACTATATAAATAAGTATTACCAGTAGCTATACATAATACAGATAACCTAACCACAAAATAAACGAGAATAATAAAAGTATCTGAAGAATAAGAAATACTAAAGTAATAAAAGAAATATCCAGGAATAAAAAGAACAGCAGTTTGTAGTAATTTGATATTTCCAAATGAATTTAAAATGAATTAAAACGAATCGCTCTATTCATTTGGAAATATTGTGGTTATAAAGGTAGAGAGGATACACCTATCAGTAGTCCTCCCTTGTCTGGATCTTTTTGTCTGTCCATCAAATGAGGTGTAGTTTGGTATCAAAAGTTTTGTAGTTTCAATCAACTAGATATTCAAAAGGAAACATTCACTTTTATGTTTGGTAAATTTAAAGAAAATATTTTTAGTAATTCAATATGAAAGATTCACATCTGGCATTTTAATCAAATTAATTTTGAAGGTTTTTTTTTTGTTATACCATAACCCAAATTTTTTTGAATCCGGTTCGAAAGACCATTGTTTGCCTATTCTTCTGTAAAAAATATTTAAAAAAATAAAATCCTTTAAATTTTCGGTTTTCTTCTCTTATATCCACATTAACATCAACAACTCAAAACATGTCGCTTCAAGTTTCCTGTGGGTTATTTATGCCTTAAGTCAAGTGCTAAGTCTAAGTAGACAATTATTTATACAGTATGTTAGAAGTAGACCTAGAATTTAAATTATCGTTAGAGTTGAATTTTAAACTTAAGTAACATCTTAAAGTTTCAGTTTAATTGAATTGATGTTCAAATGAAGTCAGTTCTGTTTTGTTTCATATGCACATTACGGTTATTAGGTGGATAAATTAGGGACGTCAACATAAGTCATTTTCTTCTTTGGTTCATTTTTTTCAGCATCCTTTGAGCTTTCCCAGTTTTTCCGCATAGTATTTTAAATCGAATGTTTATTTTTCTTTTTGATGCACATATGAATTTATGAATCTTATTTCAAACCAAGTGAGAGTACAAATTTAAATTACTCAGTAACTTTTTATATTTCTTTCATTTCTGTTCTTAGAAAGGTACATATGCTCGAGTTAAAAAATTATTAGTATAGTCGACTCATCGTACTTAAATTCCTCCTCTCCTTTTCTTGTCGTGGAAAGAAGTATATAGAAAGAACCCTTCTGAGTTTTAAATTCTTCTGATTGAAATGCATGTCTTCATTTAAAGTAAGAGTTTAAAGCATAGTAAACTTCAATGTTTAATATTTAGAATTTAATCTTCGGAACGTATAAGTGATGTTTTCATATTTCTCTTACATTCATTTATCATTTTTATTGAATAAACAAGAGATATATTTGATGTCATCATTAAACTTTTAAAATTTATTTCTATTTTATTAAAGGAGATGAATTAACAATTGGTTAATGCTGATTCCATTACTGTGCATCATGCAACTAATTTGTAAAAGCAGTCATTAAATGAAAAGCATAGGGCAAATTGACACAATTCATCCCTCACGCCCCTAAATTGCTCAACCAGCATAATAATTATAACTTGTGAGAAAGCGTGGGATTACATATTGGTTATTATAAAAACGGCACGTGCAAAGCAAAACTCGAAGAGAAATTAAATGAACAATGATAAAATGTCAATGCTTTGAATAATTGAATGAATTAAACACCCGCCTCTTTACATATGTTTAT
>JASKGN010002860.1:0-25094 GCA_030556245.1 Falagria sp. GC000072 | reverse complement strand
CAAAGCGGCTGAGTAATATTTACAATTGTGGTTTAGAAATAAAATCGAATTGAATTGTGAGATATTGGTAGTGATAATAATTTAGAAAGATTTACTTAACATTATTGCAGTGAATTTTGTTTGTAAATTTCTCATCACTTTTTGGAAACCTTAACTAGTAACAAAAACGCTGGTTGATCATGATCCCATTATCATTGATTTTTATTACGTCTTACATTAAATAATTTACATTTTGATCAAATATATTAATACATTTCTTTAAATATTGTTTTTACTTCATTTATACTGGTTTCGTTTACATATTTCTTTCTCTTTAATAATCTTTCCACTAAAATGGCTTACATTATATTGTAGTATATCACAAATATTGGCAAACACTGCATCTTTTCCCATTAAATCATCTCATTTATATTTATATCATTTTATATTAAACTTTATTATTCGTTTGTGTTCGTTTTTGCAGAATGTACAGAAAGGACATCATCATCATCAGAATCCTTATCAAGAAAATAGCAGAAAACATGAAACAAATACACAGTTTACTTACACACTTTTCGATTATTGGTAGCAAAGAGTATAATATATTATTATGCCATGTCTGAGAATGAATTGAAGAGATTGAATTGAAGATGCATAAGGAGTTAAAAGCTATGGAGAAACTCGAGTCTAACGCATGCAGTTTGGTCTTCTAGGTAGGGTAGATGGATTATAGTTGGTACCTTGTTTCAAACTTTAAGTGAAGTAAATGTCTTGAGAGTTACAATGTTCTTGAGAGGAATTGTAAAAGCGCGAGAATGCGGCCGACCTAGTCATGTCTTAGAGATAAGTAGCTTGCGCATTGTCAGTCGCTTCTGGCTTAACATTCTTCGCCTTTACTTCTCTTGAATAGAAGAGAATTGACTATTCAACTGGCAAACTCAATTAGTGCTATTGATCGACTGATTAGTATTATTTTACTGTTTAATACTTTTATTTCAAATTCATTTGTTTCACAATTTTATTGAATTGCAAGGAAAGTGAACTTTAAATGTGATTTTATATTTGATATAATTATAAAAGCAAATTATAAAGAGAAAATAATTACAGTACTATTTTGTAATTAATTTTTTAATGCATTTAACATTTCTTGCACTTTAAACTTTAAATCATGTTTTATAATTGATATACATATGAATTAGCATTTATAAATATATTTTTAATGATTTTAAGTTCAACTTTTTACTAGTTTTACTTTTCCTATTTGCATATCTATTTATAAAATAATTTTAACTTTAGGATTTCTTATTATAGTGAACCTGATAATAAATTACTTCAACAATGATAGATATTTTTTACGAAAGAGTTCTTATCTTGAAATTATGGAAATTATGAGTATTTATCATGAAAATCTCTACACGCAAACTGTATATGAACATATATGAAAATTCCTACAAACTTTTAAGGGAAAATCTCCCAGGACAATAGCTTTTCTGACCAGGACCTCTTCCCTAAATGAAATAAATTTTCCAAAAACTCTTCCCATTATCTTTTTATTATTTAAATATTAATTTAAATCAACAGAGTTGCCGTTTATAATAGTTAAAAGATTCTCCGTTTTACCAGCTGATTGTTGGCCACATCAAGTTCACATTATCAAAATAATTAAATACAAACATTATATGTAAATTGCTTTATCAGTATTCTACATTGTTTGATGATTTATTTCATGACACAGCAATTTTATTTAATAATATAAGTGCAAATGAATATAAAGTTAAATAGTATATGATTTGCTAATACTTTACATCAATAAATTATCATGAATCAGTACGAAGAAGAAATCCTTGCTGAGGAAGAAGAGATATCTCAAAATCCTCTAACTTACGGTGAGTTTATTAATATATTATTAATATAATTTATTAATATAATGTATTTGTAGTTGTTTACTTCTTTGAACATTATGGATGGTATCTGGCTCTTGCTTCAGTTGTTGTCGTTTACATCTACAGTCGTATCAGTCCATATTTAGAAGAATATGAAAAGAAAAGGGATCGATATGAATATGAACAAAATGTTTATAAAAGTATGCTGTGTCACCATATATCTTATATTTTATAAATCTAATTAACTCATTATTTTTGTAGAAACTGATAAATTGTCAAGTTTACGGGTGGCAAGAGAAGAAGCTATGAAAAAGGTCCAAGAAAAATATAATATTGATGCCCAGAGATATGTTCTCAAACAAAAGGAGGTAATAATATTTAATAATTATTTATATTCTTTATTTTATATTCATTTAAATTTGGTTACAGAAAGAAGAAAAGAAAAGAGCTGAATTTCTTGAGAGACATGAAGGAATAGGAGGTGTTGGTCATAAATTAAATGGTACAGGTAAGAAATTTATATTATTTTGTAGTGAAATAAAGTAGAAGTATAAAAATATATATATTTCAGATTTTTATCCATTGATGGGTGATAGTTCAGGGAGCTCATTCAAACCAAAAAAGAAAACTGGTTGTTCTGGTGGTGGCTGTGGGAAATAAAGTTTGTAATTTTCAGGGGCTTGTGCAAACACTAACATGCAATAATACAACTTAATATAGGTATGAATTCTTTTATTTTAGGTATAAAGCAAATTTTCATTGTTTTTAACTTATATAATACAGATTGACAACTAATTCACTGATTTTAAATGCACTGAAGTTTGTGTATGTAATTATATCTTGAAAACAATGCAAATTACGAAATATTAGGGGGCAAAATGATATATTCTTGTAATTAATATTAAGTTTTTATTCCAAATTATATAATTGGGTGTTAAAAAGGGGGTTACATTTACTTAATAATTGTAAAACATAAAATTTTACTAGACATATCTTTAAAACATAATTTAAGTTATTATAAGAGATATTTATAGCAATCCTTGTCGTTTAAGATCCTCGTAAGTTTTCCTGTTGACAACATTCCCTTGGGAATCTTCGTATTCCTCTTCTGTTTCGGGTTGCCAACGTTCAGTTTGTTTCTGAGCCTTAAGTTTTTCCCATACTGAAAAGAAAATGAAATTAGATGTAATAATATTAAGATATAAATTAATTAATAAATAAAAATATGACTTACATGCCAATGCATCCTCAATTTGTGTGACATTGGCAAAATGAGCAGTGTTAGGAATACCTAAACACCGCATGCCATGAGCATGACGCCATTCAGCAAAATGTCTTTGGAAAGCCTTGGGGCCTTTATAAACATAATTACCGCAAATTTCACAATTGTAACTGATGTTTAATCCATGTAGTTTATACAACCAATAAGGAATTGGTTTGCCATCCCACCCTAAAGGTAAATTCTTGGGATTATACGGCACATCATCGTTATCATCCTCAATGCTTTCTTCTTCACTTTCTTCATTTTCACTATCATCCCTTTCCCCATCCGTTCGTGCTTGTTTCCTCTGAACATTTTCCTTTGTAGCTATGCGTTGTTGGGATACTAATTCGGCTAATTTATAAATCTGAGCTTCCATACAAGCTAATTCCCTATGTCTCAATTGCTCTTTCTCCTTGGAAGCTTTTCCAGCCTTGTTTTTGGCTAGAAGAGATGGATCTAAGGAAGTCATCCCTTTCGTAGCGAATAAACGCTGTGCTCTTTCTTCTAAAGTGCCTCCGCATTTTAATCCCAATGCCATTAATGCGGATTTCAACCTATCCAATCCTAAAGATGCCAATTCTTCCCAAGAAGAGAAAGCAGATAATTCAAGATGAGCGCCTACATTGGCTAAAGCTGACCCAGTTTCTTTCTAATAATGTAAATGCAATTTTAGATAAAATAATTAATCTTTTTAGGACATTTCTAAACTTACTGGCCATCCGGGAACTGTCCCTGAATCCCACTGGATAGTTACAGCATCAGCTTCCTTTTGAAGTTCACTATCAACATTCATTAAGGGTCGAATCCGTTGAATGAACCAAGTTAAATATTCTATAAGGGCAAGGAGATAACGGCGGTATTCCCCGGTTTTGCGTTCTTTTGGAATGTCGTATAATTGATCAAACATCCCAAGGTAAGTGATATAATCCACTTTCTATATAAATTAACATATTAAAATAATGTTTTATTTACAATTGGTGATTATTTGGTTCACTTACTTCAATTCCTTTGAGATTGATATATTTTTCATAACATTCGTGAAGATCAAGGAATTTTCCATAGCCTTCTTCATCAGAAAATTCCACAAGATCTATAAAAATTAAATTTTAGGATTCAAAACAGTAAATTAATATATTACTTACTTGACATTTCTTCAGTAGGATTTTCTCTTGCTTTAGCTAATTCATCAAACTCCACAGACATTGGTACGCTGATCTATAAATTTGTAAAATTTAATTATAAACAAGTTAAATTTTACTGAAACGGATCTTCAGTATTTACCTCATTAGGATGCTTCCTGTAAAAATCTTTAATTTGTTTTAATCTGTTGTAAAACTCTTGAAATTCATTCGGTCCCGTAAGAGCAGCAACTTCTGCTTTGCGTACACCATCTTTGTCTTCATACAAGTCGACTAAACGAAATGTGCTATCAATATATTTGTCTAGGAGATATTTTAATCTATGGTCGGAGTTTATTCCTTCACGATACTAAAACACAAATAGAATTTAGTATTTGCAAAATTTATCCTAACGTTAGAAATATTACTGTTGATTTCTTGTGAAGCATTTCTTTAACCATTGCATCAACTAATCTCTCACGTTCTTCATGATATCTGCGTTGTTGTTCAAGAATAGTTTCCATTGTATTTGCACAATTTAATTACAACAATTGAATGAAACAATTTTTTGATGTAAATCTGTGTAAACCGTAAACAAACGTTACTCAGGTTAGACGTCTGCCCTAGATTTATTGGGTTGCATATATTCGTAACGCAAAAATGACTTCCGGTAAGGCCCCGGACTTCCGGTAAGGTCCTGTGGAGAAGGACCTCTTACTTTTTTAACTATATAAATTAGGAAATAACTGAATTAATTAATTTTCTACCATTTATTCCATTTTGTTATTATATTAAACAATTAAAATTATAATAAAGCAATAAAAAACACATAAAACCCACTACAAAATATTAAAATCAAAAAATAAATTGTTACAATACATATTTGGCATACATGTTAAATTTAGTAATTAAAAAAGTGGTGCAAATGAAGATTTAGATTCCAAAATAAGTTTCCCTCTTAGCAATGATGCATATTAGCGAAAGTTTGCTTGTTTTTGAATGTGGATCCCCAAGCTCCATATTTTTGGTCCTCCAAAGTTTTTTGTTGGCGTTCCTTTTCAAGACGCTGAATGGCTTCGTAGCCAGAGCGTTTTGCGGCTGTCTTTTCCCAGGAGGACATTGTAGGGACGGACAGCTTGGAGCCGAATTCGTATGATGTGCCTTGAACCATTTTTAATTGATTGCTTCTTGTAGCAATTTAGAGAAAAATAAACTAAAGCGGTGCGATTATTGATTAGTTGAAATTCCTACGAACAAGCTACGGATTTGCAGCAAAGACAAACTAAGGGACGTGATGAATCTGGGTCAAAACTTTAAATTCTAATCTATTGCCGGAATTTCCACGACGACTACCTTGTCTTGTGCGTAGATGTTTGTCCAATCTAGAATGAAGATTAGGTCGTAAATAAGTGAAAAACAAAGAAAATTTTAATTAAAATTATTACCGAATGACTGGAAGAAACTTCAAACTGGGTTGATACACTGCCTCTCGACTATTCATTGACACACAAGAATATTTTACTCATGTACAAAGTTTGCATTAGTTAATCAGTTATCAAAAGATGAAATACTAATGAAGCGAATCAGCAACTCTCTGTTGTTATATACCTTGCTAACTCGTTGTCGTTAGTAACAAAACTTGAATTTTGTTGACGAGAAACGTGCGCGTTAACACGTATGAAAAAGGGGGACGCAGTTATTCTTGCTTCGATTCCATTTGCATAAATAAATGTCGTATTAAAATGTACTATTAATTCAAAGCTAAGTTTATAATTTAAATGAGGAAAATATAATTCTTGGAAATAATATTTTCCTGTAATTTATTCTCGTACTTGTATACAAACAGAAGAAAAAACTTTAGCATTTTTTAGAATATTGTGGGGAATATAAGATTTTACTCTTAAATTTATTTCTAAGTATTGTATAACATGCAATAATCACGTGCTCCTCTTCTATCTTTTATCTATCTCATAAATATTTAAGATTTTATAACAACGTCACATACAACGTTCTAAAGTTTCCATTTTTCTCGCCTTGGGATAAACGTCTGAGAACTTGCTTTTGTAATGAATTAATATACAATGTAAATGCAGTAACTAACTTTATTGATTGATAAAAATGCATTTACAATAGACTTGATAATAATATAATGATGTTTAAAATACTTTTTAACTCTTAGCAACAAGAATTGCTATAATCATTCCTGTCTTCCATGTTGTCTAGACATGCTACCTTGAAGAAAAAAATAAATATTATTCTTTCTAATGCTAATGCACTTTATAAAATTTAGAGATAGTTGAAATTTTTAAATATATTAGGAATAAGAATGTGAGTATTCTACTAAGAAACGTAAGAAATAAACAAAAAATTAAACAAATGCATATAGGTTTTATTAAAATCTGGAGTTTTTAAATTACAATGTAAACAAGTTAACATTTTGACTCAATGCTAATCTGGTAATTAAGGTGATACGCGATTTCAATCGAATGAAATTTGCATATTTATATGATGTTGATGTTTGGCTATTTACGAACTCGGGGACTTTCCTGATTTGTTTGAACCGTATGTATCATTTGGAAATTGTGGAGTTTAAGCGAGAAATCATGATGAGAAAGAATATTATTGTTGCATCAGATATCTGTACATAATTTTATTCTCTACGTATTATGCATATAATCTTTTGTTAAATTTTTATTAGTTTTAAAAAATTTGATGATTATAAAATATATATTATGATTGTTTTAGATTATTTAATAGCAGACAAAAAATATATGTGTAATGAGTAATGACTAAATTTTGGTTAAATTTAATGAGTATAATTATTTACTCATTGAGATTATTAGTACCAAATATAAACAGAGATAATCCTAAGCCCACTTAGTATTCTTGAGCATTCAGTTAAACTATAACAATGACTTTAAAGGATTTTATAATTAAATTAATTGTAATCGGAATTAAATTGATTTTATTCATAAATTTTATGAATCAATTTGCACATGGTGCAAATCTTGCATTTTTACAATACGACTATCGTCTTGTTCATAATTACATAGATATGGAATATGTGAATAACGATATTGGAGAAGTTTCCATGCAAAACACAAAATATAATCGCACCACTCGCACATTTAGTGGAACTATTCGTTATAACAGAGATTTGAAAGATCCCAATAACATAAAAGTAAGTTTTTTAAATTTATTTTTAGCTTTAAAATAAAAATTTGTTAGATTTAATTTAATTCTACACGCAGATTTCCTTTGAAACATATAAATTCGTCAATAATCAATATCTAAAAGTCCCAATTAATTTCTCCTGTAACTTTTGTGATGCTCTTAAGAAGAATTTCTTTGGCTTTGGATATTTAACCCATGCAAATGGGAATTTGACAAATTGTCCTATCAGGAAGGTATTATTTATTTAATTTATTGATTTAAATTATTAATATAACATTTCAGGGATATTACGTTTTTCAAGATTTTACAGTAGATGATTCAGCAATGCCTCCCTTAATACCCGAAGGAAAATACCGTATGAAAATGATTTTTGCAAGTAAAGGAGAAATTATGTTTCGTTTGTCTTGGTATGGATCAGTTGAACTACTTAAGAAATATTAACAATTTAAAATATTCTCAGATATATATTTATTTACTATTATTATAAATAATAGTAAAATAGTACAAAGAATATTAAACAACCAATCAAATTTAACTCTTATCGCACATATCCTAATATTCTTAAAACCTTATCAATAACTTCCGAATCACAGGAATGGTTCTCTTGCAATTTATAAATCAAAGTTAACAATTCATCGTTGTCATATTCCAAACCATAAGGAATATTATAAAAAGCCACATACTTTGCCAGTTCTTCAAACACTGAAGAGTCACAAAGACTTTCTTTCAAAATATATGCTTTTAAGGTATCTCTCAGTCTTGGCTCCCAATTATCCACAATATTCAAGGCTTTTTGATGCAATGAAATCATCACTTCATTATTAGTTAAATTGGATGATTGTTTATTCCTCAGTACGAAAGCGTGAACGATTTTTAGATGATTAATATCTAGAGGTGTTGTGATTGTTGATAAATTTATAACATTCTGGAGCAACAAGCATATTTTTAGAATTTCATTAATGTTTTAAAGTTAGTAGTACTTACTTGTATTAAATTAATAAACAATGGCAAAACAGAGAGTTTATCTTGAATTACACTCTCATACGTGAATTGAGTGAGAATATTTTGTAGTTTAGATTCATTTGTTTCAAGTAAATTATCGTCCTTAAGTTCTTTACTACTTGGTGTTGAAGTATTTGTTAATTCTGCTGATTCTGAAGCAAGAAAATGATCCACAAATAATCTCACAATGGTATCAGACGAGAAAGAAATTATTGCTTTTGAGGGAGCATTCCAGGGAACGACATCAGATTGAGTGAGAGTTCTAGCTAATTCGCTTCTGAAGCCAGTTTTGTCTTCTGTGTAACTTAAACAACCTGCACGTTGTTTAACTTCAATATATCCACAAGATGAAAGGACTTTCCTGTAAAAATACCAAATTTATCAGAGTTTCACATATAATTTTAAATTTAATTAATAAATTTGCTTACATTAATTGATCCCAGTTACGTCCCCTTTCAAAAACCACAGGCCAATATCGTTCATCTTGTATACTAACTTTATATAAAGTATTTAAATCTGGAATTAACGCAGGTGCCTTGATAGTGATAGTTGTTCCATCAAATTTCACAACATTCAAATTAGCATAGCACATTCTTGCAGTAGTGATATCAGTAGGTATAATTAATCTTGGTTCGGCAGCGAGAACATACAAATGTCGAAAAGCTTGAAGATGATAACGATTGTCATTACTATGAGTAGGAAACTTGGGGTAAAAAGCACAAATCAGTGCTGCAACACTAGTCGGGGAATTAGACAAAGTATATCGTCCTCCACCCAAAAACAATAAACCTAATGCCATATGAATAGCCAAATGTGATCCATAAGTGACCACAGCACTGCTAGCTATTCCCACACGTCTTCGTAAATATCTAACAATTCTCATTATTTCTAAATTTCCTGTTCCTGCCATTACAATAGCTGTTGAAATCAATACGACATTTAAACAAGTTTCAATTGTTGGTTTTCCTGCTAATTCTGCAATTGATTTTGATGTTAAAGATGTAAACATATGACAATATTCTAATAAAACTTCGAACGCTGATTCGTCTGCTGATCCAGCGAATTTTAAACCTAATGCAAAACAAGCACCAGCTATGATATTGCAATAAGCTTGACTAAAAAATACAAAATATAAAAATTAAATTTTATGTTTTTAAAACATTTTCTTACTTCATTGCTTCATAATCCAAATCAATCATAGGATTAGGTTCCACCATACAATAAGGTCTAATTGTATCTGGTACTTGATTCTCAACCCAATCCTTCTCTGGTTCAATATCATCCCATAAAATTAAAGCCCTCGATAAAGTTCTCAACATCAAAAAATCAGGCCTTACAAAATCCAATAAATATTGTGTATCTGGAGGAGCCATCCATCCAGCAATCGCAGTATTCCCCGTTCCTAGATACATCAATCCCAAAGCTAAAGTAGCTCCAGGAGCAGTAACATCTAAATTAACACATGTCCCTTCTCGAATTTGGAATGAAGGCACTTTATATTTTTCTTTCTGGCTGCCTTGTAAAGGTCTTTTGTTTCCACCAACCATATAATAATGTAAAGTATCCGGTACATTCAAATCAGTTAATCCCACAGATTTCCCACCTTGTCTAAGTATAACTAAACCTAATGCTAAACCAGCTGCTAAAGAATATGAAGGTCTATCAACAGAATTTTCCATTTCTGGTCCAGGTGGTCTTCCAATCTCAGTAAGCATCACTTCAATCATTCTCCTATGAGCAGTACCTTGATAAATTAGTCCTACACCTAATAAAGAAGCAACTTGAAGATTCTGAGGAACATCCAATTCAATTGAAGTAGGTGGTAATAATCCTTCCACATGTACACTGAGCATTTTTGTAACTGCAGTGTTGGAAGTCCCTCGGAAAGCTGCTCCTAAGCCTAATAAAATTCCAACTGATGTCATCTCATGGAACTTTACTAAATAATCGAATCGATTTAATATTGCTAAATTCTTAAGATGACCATTTAATCCAAGAGCCATTAAGAAGCCTGCATGTTCCATCAAAGTTTCAGCATTGGCTTTAGGTTTATTGAAAATTATCCAAGTACTGTCCACGTGTTTAGCTGAAGGATTTATTCTTAAACCATTTGCTACCCCATTATGAAACTGTGGCCAATGATTCATATTTGATGGGGTATCGATATGAGTTAATTCAATTGTAGTTCCTCTTGGATGTGCTTTGCCAGTTAAACAAAGGGGAGGAATGGGTAAAGGTGCAGTGATAACAGGTGTAGAAGTATGTAATGTAAACATTCCACGACCTACTGGTAATGCCATTATTCTCGTACATATAGCATAAAGATGTCTTTCTTGTTCTTCAAGAAAATCATGATCCGAAACGTCAGGTCGTTGTACAATTGCAACAGGGACTGGTTTAGATGATTGAAGAAGCCTGCGAGCTTCCAAAACTCGTTGGTCAGCAGAAAATCGAAGTTTAAGAAGATCAGGGTCGATTTCCTCCATGCCATCGATTATAGTACCATCTCTAGATTGATTTACTTTGGGTAAAACTTCCCCAAAAATGTCGAATTTATCTGATTCTGTTTCCTGTGCGTTGGAGATAATCTCAGACTGGGAAGCCAAATCTGGTCTTTGAAGCAGATTATAGGCTTCCGGTGGCCAATCTGCAGGAGGTTTATTTCTACAATTCCATAAAGCATCATATAAAATAAAGTTAACAGCTAATGGATAAGTTTCCAACTCTCGACTGTTGATTTTCATCTCGACCAATAAGAGAACAACTTTTTGTGCATTTGTTTCATTTGTAATATCAAATGAAGACTTTTTACTTAAGGGAGTTTTCATATCAACAACTTTGTTCCTACTTCCGGGAGGAGCTATCACATTCACAAATTGTTCGATTTTGTCGTTTTTATCACTACTTTTAAGATACGTGGATAATAAATGTACCACGTTTTTACTCCTAATATTAATGTTATTGATAATTGGATATTTTAACATTTTCACATTGTTATTGTTACTCAAGCATAAGTTATGCAAATATTGCAAAATATTCGTAGGCACTTCAGGGATATCGCGCCATTTTGTGATACATTTCATATCACTTTCAGAAATTTGTTCTTTATGAGGATCATAAACGTCAGCATCCCGAGGGAAATCGCGCCAATAATGCATTACATATGCTTGTAGATTAAGATCAGATGCAATTTGAGAGAGAAATTTTGCTAAGGGGATTAAATCATGCTTGCGAAGAGTATTTAGTTTCAAATCTTCATAGACAAGATGGAGAACGTAATGAATAATTTTAATATGGGAGAAGAGAACGGCTGATGTATTAACATGCAGTGTATCGTCTTCTGAAAGTGGAAATGTGTTAGGTTTAATTGTGAAATTTAAAAATACATCACAAAATGCTAAAGTCTCTTGGGAATTTTGTTTGAGGTATTTCCAATCGGCTTCGGAACCATCTGCATTCTGTTTTTGTCTTTTTACTTTAGCCGAAGAAGGTGTAGAATGTTCAAAACATCTTGAAGATCTTGTTGAAGATGTATCATAGCCCATAAGTTCTAAAAGAAGTTTCGTAAACATATCCCATTCTTCATTATGAGAAATATCTATGTTTCCAGGAAGGTTTCTAGTTGAGTACCATCGGGACAATGTCGTCATGACTAAATCACGAGGTAAAGCAATTCTTATAGCGTTCAAACAATCTTCAATTAGACAACTGTAAACCATGTTAGGGAGACTAACTCTGTAATAACTCCCATCTGAATATTGCAATGTCAGTCTATTATCTATACAGTCTTTAAGATTTGTTAAAACTATTCCTGAATTATCTCCAATTTCAGGTATATGTAAAATGGTTGGATTTCGCGAAGTATGTGTCGATGGTAATACTGGTGATAACAAATGTTCATCGAAACGTGGATCAGCTGGGGTGCTAGTTGGTAATAAGCTGCTGCGTCTTGGAAACGGTGAGTTAAAGAATTTATTTGTTTTAAGTACTGCATAAGGCGAAGGGACATGTTGCGCTAAAACTCCACCAATGTGAAGTTTTCCAATCACTGTTAAGCCACTATAAAGTACAACATTTGAAGAATGTTCAAGTATAGCTAGCATGTGAAGATGCGGTACTGGAATTGCGTCTCTGGCACTTATACTTTTTGCCATTCCAAAAACAATGTCATTGCTGTTATTTAATGAGTCAAATTTAATTATTGAAAGTTGAGATCTTGAATTTACTAAGTAACAGAGATACCATTGACCCATTAAATCTTCAGTAATGAAAACATTGCTAGCAGGGGTATTTATTGTTAAATCTGTTTGAGATTCTGACCAAATGTGATCCAAACAATAATTAGGCTCATGAGAAATCGCCTGGATTTGAGTCCCGTCAAAATTAGGAAATCGATCGATTGTGCTTTTGTTAGTTGAGTTTAGTGTGCTATGAAGACGTGAAAAACGTTGAATGCCAGGAGTATTTAGTATTTTGACTTTGGGAGAGTTTAATGGAGTTTTGTACCCTGACGAATGAGCCGATGCATGTCCAATAAATGGACTTTGACCACGGGAAAATATTTGGCTAGTGTTTTGCACACTTCCAGGGCGACTGTTCAGGGGTGACGCTAAATGATTAAAACTTCGGAAAGAATCCAAAATTGACATAGGTGTTAAATTCTGGGAACAATAGAAACAAGATATGAAAATATTTGATGCAAAGCATAATTTTTAAATCTGATTTAAATAAAACTTACTCTAGTATTAGAAACTGAAGCACTGTATGCTGTTTTGTTTAAAATATCAAGCTCACTCATTTTTATTGGACGAATACGACAAACAGAATGCTGGCGTAATTCAGAATCGTAAACCATACAAATATCAAGGGTTTCTGAGGTGTAAACTATTTGTAAAGAATCCATTTCTATAATTTTTGTGCTATTGTTTCTTGCATAAGCTAAAGGTGATGCTATATCCAGAGGATGTGATAGAGAAAACATTCCTGCTTTGGTTTCTTTATCAAGATCTGAAATAATATTAAAACGGTGTTAAAAAACTTGCAAAGTTTATGAATTTCTTCATTTACCATTCTCATCCCTCTCAATAAACAACCCAAATCTTGTAGCCCACATTTTCTTAACTTGAAAAGGCAAAGTTGTTACAAAATCCTCATCATCTTTTGTATACACCCTTAAGTTTTGTGAATCTGCAATACATAAGCAATCTATGAAGTCAATAGGCTCCTCATTGACTTGAGTTCCATCCCCATAGAGAAGTTCAGGGTTTTCTATAGGAAAGCTACACCATATTGCATGCTTCAATGGATAATAACTAGAATAACAACAAATAACAGTCCTTGCAAATTCCTGATCATTATATGACAATCCACGACTCCAAATTACTAGATTTCCTTTAACATAAAGTTCTTCTTCCATGGAATCATTAGGACTTCTAAATCGTATTTTAGTTTTTGCTATAGTTTTAATATCCATTTGATTCTTTGTAGCACTGCCTTTGATTTCACTACGTTCTAATTCATTTGAGAAACGTTTTGCATTACTAGGCACAAATAAACGCGAGGAATTTCCATCAGACACTCGATCTTTATTCACTTCAAATGGTTTCGATATAAATGAGTCTTCCATTAAAAGTTCACTTTGTGATTTTGTAGTTGAGAAAAAACTTTTATGGGGTTGTTCAGCAGTAGTTTTTGTGTCAGTTGTTTTAGTAGTTTTTGATGTGGATGGTTTATCCACTGATTTGCGTAAAGTCCACCATTCAGTAGAAGCATTTTCTTCGAGTTTCACTTTCTCTAAACGATGAAGTAGAAAATCATCACCGATTTCAAAACGTACTGGAGTGCAGTCCAATTCAGGTGGATCAGGGTGGCGTTGAGCCTGCTGCCGTCCACCCGGAATATACTCCTAAAATGTAAATAGTATTTTAGAATTTTATTTGAAAAATATGTTGTAAATAAAACATACCTGTGGATCCGTGGCAGCAATCATGATATCTGTTTTGTCATCCAGATTTGCAACTTTTTACCAGAAATTAAATCAACAACGTACACCACAAAAACGTTTACACTTTCCAGTTATTTTCCTATTTAAATGTCGGAAGTTTCATACATTAAATAAATGTTTTTCGTAATTTTTCGGTTTTATTTTTAAAGAATGATGGTGGTTACACATGAAAACTAAATTAGTTTCTTGAAAAAGCGCTGATATCGAAAAACATGTGTATTGTTTAACCTGTGGTCAACAATCTCAAGTTTTATTGTTAATTAAATTAACAACAATTAGAAAAAATGGTATGTACCACACATTTGTAATCTTTTATTATACAATTTATAAAATACAGAGTTACGATACATTGATAACTTTTGTAGGATGTTTTATCTCGACCTGCTGAAGAGTTTGAGAATGATTCTCAGGTTGAACAATTATGGGCAATGAAAGCTTTTGAACATGCTGAAATTTATTTTAATGTAGGTAGTATAAATTACAATAGCAAAAATGAATTAACTAAATTGTTTTTGTTTCCATTTCAAAATTTTAGATTATATGCTCAGTTGACCCAAAAGAATTAAAACTTACACCATATGATGATACAATTTACAAAATATTTAGGGAAGAATTCCCATCTCTTGATATTCTTCATGTAGATGAAGACAATATGAAAAGTCCTGAGGGTAAAGCAAAGTGGAGAAATTTTTGTGAAAGATTTAAATTTGTGGATGATTATAGTTTTGGGACTTTATTAAGAGCTCATGCTGATAGAGATTATTCTGAGGCAAATTCCATGTTGGTCACAAGAATACATTTTTATGCTGTTGAATTAGCAAGAAATAGGGAAGGCATTAATTCTGCAATTAGAAAAAAATTTGGTGGAAAGAAAGAAATATAAACAAATGAAGAATGAATTAAAACATTTGGAAATTAAGCTGAAAAGAATTTTTTTTTAAATAAAGGAATAATGTTTAGGTTTTTTAATTTGAATAAACAAACAATAATTTGGTTTTTCAAATATTTTCTTTTTATTTAATCCTTAATTGTATTTATAGAATACAAAAAAAATTGTATATAACTTAAGATGCATCGACAGCTGTGGCAGATGCAGACTCTTCAGTGTATTTGCCCTTATCTTTACCCAAAGCAGCCAAACGTCCTTTCGCTCTTCGGTCGATGATCTTCTTCCTGTCCTTGTCCATTTTCAATTTAACAATGACACACTGCAAACAAAAAATTTATTAATTAATTTCTGTTTTTCATATCTAAATTAAATAACATAAAATTAAATGTTAAATAAATTTGATCAGTGCCTTAATTTCACCATCATTCAAGTGTAACAAAATGCTATGCAAACTGATAAAGAGAACCTTAACCAGTTGCACAAGCATTGAGCTCAATCCTCGAGTCTACGAATGGTTTAAATCATCATATCAAAATGAAACAATTAAAAAATTAAATATTTAAGCTAAATTACCTTTGAAGGGTGAATTCCTACATATACACTAGCACCATTGGCCTTTTCACGTTGAATCCTTTCAATGTAAATAACAAATTTCTTCCTGTAGACTTGTACAACTTTGCCTACTTGTTGGCCTTTATAATGCCCACGTACAACCTGAAAAATAACAAATATTAGTACCAAATAATTAGCAAATCTTATGACTTTAATAACTTACTTGGACTTCATCATCCTTTCTGATTGGCATTGTGCGAACATTGTATTTCTGCTTTAATTCCTTTGAAAGAGGTGCGGACATAAGTTTCCTTCTAATATGAGAAGGAGCGGTGAAATGCCGCTTCCTGTTTTTACTCCTGTCGGACGAGACCAGTTTGTTAAGTTTCATTTTCGTAAATGCTGTTTTGTACTCCTGAAATAAGAAAACATGTAAGTCTTAGGTTACCACTTTTTAAACACGTAAATATTATGAGAAAATCATCATAATTTTCTGTAAATATTTTAATGATTGACCCAGATAGTTTAAATATTATTAATAAAGCTGATTGAAATTGGTAAATTTATCCAAAATATGAAGATGATTGAAGATTTATGAAGAAAAATTTACTTACCGACAACAGCAATACAACACTTCAATACGGAAAGAGAAAGATCGGTTGTAGAGGGCACTGTAGTTGACTTTGGTTGACAATTTGAAGTTTACGAGTCTACACGAAAGCTATCGAAAAAAATTTGAAATTTATTGAAAATTTCAAGAATTATACATTTTTACACATTCCTATGTATTTAGAAGTTTATTAACAACAAATACATGGAATCAGGAATTTTAGAAATATTACAAAATAGCAATGAAGTTATGAATGTTTTTTCAGTTAAAAATTTAACTTAATTTGCATTTTAAACGGAGTTAAAGCTGATTTTGTAATTTATACAACCTTGAATAAGTTCTCATCAGTTGTTTGTTCACTTTACTTGCTTTGTAATCTAAAGTGTGTTAGATTTTACATTACTTACTAGTTGTTTTGATACTAAACATTGACAAGTCACAGCATATTTGTTGATAGTATTAAAATGCAATCTTCCAAAGTTTTACTAAATTATTTACTTAAGGTAATAAAAGACATTTCATTAATTTTAAAACTATGTTATATTAGATACATTTTAATATTTCCAGGCTTCTTGGTCAAAAAATTGTATGAAAAATGTAGTAAATAGAAATTGTTGTTCAGGAGCTACAATACATTTGCCCCTAGATATTTTAAGTGAAGATGAATTGGCTATGAAAGAGTCAGGTTGAATAAAATTTAGTACGTTAATTAAAAGTTACATTAATGCTGATATACTTTCAGTTTCTAGATTAGCTAGAGAACAGATTGGTCCATATATCAAAGAAATGGAAACTAATGGTAAACTTAAGAAGGAAGTACTGTCAAAATTGTTTGAAAATGGTGTAAGAATATTAGTTGTTTATGAATTTAATATAGTAGTTCAATATTTTGAGACATAAAATGCTTCTGCTAGGTTGAGAGAAAGTGATCTAGAAATAGCTTGGTCTGGCTTAGTCCTTGAAACTTTGAACTCAACATGTGTTTATGTGTTTATAATTTTTACTCCAATTTTTATGCAACACAAATTACCCATAGCAAATTTAGACGAATTTAAAATTTTGTAAATTTCCAGTTAATGGGAATTGAAATTCCTACCGAATATGATGGAGCAGGTTCAAATTTTATGAGTTCAATTCAAGTTATCGAGGAGATAAGTAAAGTAGACCCAGCGGTTGCAGTTCTTGTCGATATTCAGAATACTTTAGTAAATGCAGTTATAATGAAATTAGGAACTCCAGAACAAAAAGCCAAATATCTTCCCCGATTAGCAACAAATGCTTGCAGTAGTTTCGCACTATCGGAAACAACTTCTGGGTCAGATGCATTTTCTTTAAAAACGACTGCAAAGAAAGATGGGGATTATTTCATTTTGAATGGGTCTAAAATGTGGATATCAAATTCAGATGTGGCAGACATTTTTCTAGTTATGGCGAATGCAAAACCAGAGGCTGGATATAAAGGTATCACTTGTTTTATTGTAGAAAAAGATACCCCTGGGTTTAGTGTAGCAAAGCCTGAAAAGAAGCTTGGAATTTGTGCAAGTGGTACTTGCATGATAAATTTTGATAACGTGAAAATACATGAAAGTCAAATTTTGGGAGAGTTTGGTCATGGGTATAAATATGCAGCAGGGTTTTTGAATGAGGGAAGGATTGGAATTGGGGCTCAAATGATTGGACTAGCTCAGGGTTGTTTTGACGCTACAGTGCCATATACTCTTGAAAGGAAGCAATTTGGGCAACCTATCTATAAGTTCCAGGTAGATAAATTTAAATTTTGATTGTTGTAGTCTCTTATTTGGGTTTATTTTAAGGGTATGCAACATCAGATTGCTCAAGTTGCAACACAGATTGAAGCAGCAAGATTGTTAGTTTATAATGCTGCAAGATTAGTTGAACAGAAGAAAGATTTTGTTAAACAGGCAGCAATGGCTAAATATTTTTCTGCTGAAGTGGCTCAAAATGTTACAATTAAATGTATTGATTGGTTGGGGGGTGTTGGGTTTACTAAAGAATTCCCACAGGAGAAATTCTATCGTGATGTCAAAATTGGTAGCATTTATGAGGGAACTTTCAATATGCAATTAAACACAATTGCTAAGTATATTCATAATCAATATGACAAATGAAATGTTAAAATTTTGAATTTGTTTTGGAATTAAAAAAATATATAAAAAAAAAACTTTCATATATTTGTTATCAATATCATTTATAAATGTATTAATAGCTTACAAAGTTACAATTTATAATATGCACATATTTTTAAAATTTTTCATACTTATCATGACCGTACTTTTTTTCAAGTGAGTCAACTATAATCAGTTAGTCAATAAGCAAGTTATTACAAGTTTTAGAAGTTATAGTCCATTTATATACATATATGCAAATTTTAATTTAAGATGCATTTCTTACTGAAGCATTTAATAAAGGTAAATTGATAGTATTTCATTGAAAACTTTTCTTTCAAAGAGATATATTTGAGATATTTTAGCCTACATTGCCAAAAAAGGTTATTTCGAATATAATAAAGCAAAATTGTTGTACAATTGGAGCCGTGGCACATTTACCCCTTGATATTTTAAGTGCAGATGAGTTAAAAATGAAAAAGTCAGGTATTATTACATTTTATATCAAATTTTTATATATTCATGATTCTTTTTTAGTTGCTCGTTTAGCTAAGGAAGAAATTGCTCCATATATTAAAGAAATGGAAGCAAATGGCACAATCAAGAAAGAAATTGTTTCTAAATTTTTTGAATATAATGTAAAAAATTTTAAACATTAATTTTATGCTATATATTTATTTTATTCATTTTCTAAATTTTTCTCTTACCTTATTAAATTAACTTTAATATAAACTTCTCAATTTTATAGTTAATGGGGCTTGAAATTCCACCAGAATATAAGGGAGCAGGTTTAAATTTCATGTGTTCAATTCAAGTTGTTGAAGAGATAAGTAAAATAGATCCTGCCGTTGCAGTTCTTGTCGACATTCAGAATACTTTAGTAAATACAGTTATAATGAAATTAGGAACTCCAGAACAAAAAGCCAAATATCTCCCTCGATTAGCCACAAATGCTTGCAGTAGTTTCGCATTATCGGAAACAACTTCTGGGTCAGAAGCATTTTCTTTAAAAACGACTGCAAAGAAAGATGGGGATTATTTCATTTTGAATGGATCTAAAATGTGGATATCAAATTCAGATGTTGCAGACATTTTTCTACTTATGGCGAATGCAAAACCAGAGGCTGGATATAAAGGTGTCACTTGTTTTATTGTAGAAAGAGACACCCCTGGGTTTTGTGTAGCTAAGCCTGAAAACAAGCTTGGAATTTGTGCAAGTGGTACTTGCATGATCCATTTTGATAATGTGAAAATACACGAAAGCCAAATTTTGGGAGAGTTTGGTCATGGGTATAAATATGCAGCAGGGTTTTTAAATGAGGGAAGGATTGGAATGGCGGCTCAAATGATTGGATTAGCTCAGGGTTGTTTTGATGCTACAGTACCATATACACTTGAAAGGAAGCAATTTGGGCAGCCTATCTTTAAGTTCCAGGTAGATAAATGTTAATATTGATTGTTGTAATTTTTTATTTGGGTTTATTTTAAGGGTATGCAACATCAGATTGCTGAAGTTGCAACACAGATTGAAGCAGCAAGATTGTTAGTTTATAATTCGGCAAGATTAGTTGAACAGAAGAAAGATTTTGTTAAACAGTCAGCAATGGCTAAATATTTTGCAGCTGAAGTTGCTCAAAATGTTACCGTAAAATGTATTGATTGGATGGGAGGTGTTGGGTTTACTAAAGAATTCCCACAGGAGAAATTCTATCGTGATGTCAAAATTGGTAGTATTTACGAGGGAACTTTCAATATGCAATTAAACACAATTGCTAAGTATATCAAGTATCAATATAACAAATAAAAACCGGAATTGTATTTCATAATTAAAAAAAAAATTATGTAAATAAATAATAATTATAAATGGACCATAAATTTCCGTCACCTCAAAGTAGACTTTGAGAGCGATCGGTCAACAAGCCCTCGAGGTAATCCAAGAGCACATCCGCGCTTTCTTCACCATGAATATTGGTGAACATAACATCCTTGGTTGAACATTATATCAGTGTCTTCATGCTTAACGCATCATTATTACACACTGCAAAGCTAGGTGATATGAGTATCTTTGCTTTTAAATATGTTTTGTTGATGCTCGCAACACTGTGGTATCATTTGCCGGTGCAGCTCTCACATTACCTTACTGACTTTCAAGGATGGGTAATAAACTTCGCGCTTAAATTCATTAAATTTAAAGCTTCTTACTAAAGCATGAAGTAGACGCTTATACCACATGGGAAACCCTGTTACTAAGCTCGCGTCTTTATTGTAAATGGCCTGCTTCGTAATCGCGGTTCTGGCTTTCGTTTCTGCGTTTCTTGGAGTTGGTGGCTCTGTTCAACGTTGGTAAGTCAACTTAACTTACTGACTTGACTCAGTATGGAATGCGCCTCTCGCCGGTTAGAGTCGAGGCGCATATAACATAATATAGTCAATAATTATATTCTCTCGTGTTCCGCGATTTAAGGGAATTTTAAGGGACAAAGAGTGGTTTATTTTGAGTGTGAACCAAGTGTGATCAAGTTTACTCGCTTAAAGGAAGCGATTAACTTTTCCGGTGACACTAATGGATTAAATAAACAAATACTTCTGATAATAATAAATACATCAACAATGTAAGTTGATTTTTACTAATTTCTGATGTTTTAAAATTGAATTTAACCAGAATATTAATTTAGAAATTTTTATGAGTCATATAAATATGGTTTGTTTACAATTATTGCTCGTCTTGTTATGTTTGTTTATTTACTAAAATAGTTCATATAACACACTTAAATCGATATGCAGGGAATTGTAAATGGTAAATTGTGATAATAATATTTAATTTCTGATTAAATACCCATTAAAATGTAATAAATGGCCTATAAAATTAACTATTCAATTAGTTGAATACAAGCAAAACAACAAGAAAAAGACCTACAGCTACAGACTTATAGACTGAAGCCTTAATCAAGTCTTTATATAGATATCAATTTAATTCCCGGGATAATTGAATCTCTTTCATCTTGCAAGATGCAATTCTTGCACATGCTTAGTTGCATTCACTTACAACCTTCGATGTGGTTTTAATAAGTGACCTAATCAAAACCATCAAAGCTTGACGAATCTAAATCGTGTAAAATGACTTGGGACTTCTTCCTTCACTGATTTTATTAGTTGTATTAACTTGAGTCATTTTTAAAGTTTCGAAGAAATTTGATAATGAACGATGAATCAAAATGATAATAATACCTTGATATTTTCAAATATGGTATTTAAATATAGGTAGAATGTAGTTTGATGAGAGTGAGGTACTTTTCTGGCTTCTTTCACGCGATCGTTTTCGAATATTGAAGATCTAAAAGCCGGCGAAAGTTCAATGGACCAAAGCGACGCTTCGGGCTGCTGAAGCTGAGATCAAGTAAGTACTGACTAAAACAGATGAATACAAGAATATGGAAACACAACATTTGGAAAATTTCTTGTATTTATTTAATTTCAAATCTACATTAGATATTTTAAAGTTTCAAAACTGCGTCGTTACAAAATGGCGGCTTGCATACGCATGCGCTTTAGGAGTTAAAAAATCTAGGATTTTATAATTATCTATGCAACAAATTGTTTCACAGTTCCAACAAGTTAGGAATTAGATATCTTGTAGAAGAATTCGAATTCACACGTATTTGGCCAGAACAAGCAAACAATTAGAAACGCCATTAGCCATTTATGCGATGAACGTGTACGTGCTCGAATGCAAAACTGTTTATTCGCAATTAACTGATAGAATTACTTGCCTAGGTCTTGATATATTTCGCGTACATTTAATACTGAACAAGAACAACATTAAACTGAGTTTAGTCTCAGTGAGAAATAAATAATTGAACGGTCATTTCATTATAGGTACTAACAGAACTTCTAACTGGTAACATTTACATTTACGGGGAGCAGTAAATTCATGCATTTGAAATGGAAATGCTCAAGGCAATCATATTATGTATTTGAATGTTTTACTCATGTTTTTCTCTTGAAGATGTACTCTAATCACAGATAAACTTTAAAAGTGTTATTTAATTTATTTAACGCCTTAATTGAATAGTCGTTAGTTAAAATTAATTAACGTTAGCTTAAAATACAAATCTTAGATTATTTAATCTATGCAAATTTGATAAGTAACGGTTGCTTTTAATTAATTAGGACATTAAATTAAATTTGTTTGTTTATTAAAATTTTTCTAATTTTTTTTGATTATCTAATCAGGTAAATTATCAATGCTAATTCAAATGACATTTTAACAAAAGAAAATTACTGTTATAATCTTCGTATTTAGTTTTGGTATGAATATAGTGTATATATTGTATTATTATCAGTTAGTAATGCTTAAAAGGCCAAGAGAAGGCCAGCTAACATAAGAAATGAATCTCTATATCTATCTTGAACTCAAGTAAAGAAAGCATCAAGTACAGTTGCAACAACGGCACAGATATCAGCGCAACGAATTAGCAGAAATTAAATGAATTAACAGTATATGCCCGTTAATAAAAACCAATGGGCACTCTCAATATGCAAATATGTGCAATGCTTATATGCACTCGACTGCTGCAGCATACATAATTCTTACATGTGTGCAACATTTTTTATTTGTTACTGGTTTCTTAAGCAATATGAACTAGTGAACTTTAAAAAATTTTCTGCTTAAAATAAAATCTTCTATTTTTAAAATTGCTATGCATTGTTTGACAAATGGAATTGTCTGCAGTCAGTTGTATTTAGTATTTGGGACTAGTCAGAATGCAATTTTAGTAGTTTTGAAATATCACTTGGAGTCGTGACGACTTTAGAGACTTCTAATAATAACTACAGCATCAATTGAAGAAGACAGTGCACTCTTGTACCGTTTATAACTCTTCTAAAGTTCAAAGATGCTTCTGACCGATTTCATATGGTATTTCCAACTACAACTTTTTCTTTCATTTTTATCTCTTTTGCTAATTTCAATAGAATATTGAAATATTCTAAGGGAAAGTTTAAAACTAGAATTGTTTTTTAGATAATTTAATAAATTAATTTCTAGTTGAGTATTTAAAAAAATAGAAAAAAGGAAAATTTATAACAAGTAAATTATTATTAATTAAATAAATGAATTCATAATTATTCTTGATTATTACTGCAACTATTATAAATCCATTATTGAATTTTTATATTCTTATTGTTTAATTAGTTTTCTTTTACTTTAGAAGTCGATAGATTAATGAAAAGAAGAACTAACTGTTTAATAATAGTAAATTACTAATTGTTAATTTAATTATGAGTTTAATTGTTTAATTGTTAAACTTCTTAATGTATCTTCTGCACGACATTCAACAATTTTCAGTGTTTTTGTTGCATTTCTTCGGTTTCACTTAATAAATCTAAATACTTGCGTGCAACTAAAATTAAAACTACTTTTATCCAATTTAATTTAATTTTTTATATCTTTTCTACAGGTATTCATTTTCTATATAAGTTATAATAAATCTATGTTTAAGTTAAATTAATTTTTTTTTTTATTATATACCGAAGATTCTAAATTTATTGTGGTTTTATCTGAAAATCTTTAATTAAACTTTGATTTATTCCTCTTTGATACATGAATATACCAATTACTTATATGATACACTCAGGTGATTTTTTGTCTTCTTGTTGTTAGTTTTATTATTGTTATTAAAAATTGCATATGGAAAATAATGCACATTTTGAGTAGGTACAAACAGGTACAACAAATGATGATAAATTAGTTTAGTTTAGTTAAAAGTTGGAAAAGTAAACCTGGAGAAAGTAAGCTTTGAGGTAGGCTAAAGTAGCAAACAGATATTTGTTAAAATAGTGAAAGATATTTGTAATTCATATATTCATATCTTATATTATTCATATATATTAAAAAGAGGAGCAAAATTTGTTTATACAACAGCTGTAAAAAGAACTAGAGCTTGAAAACTTAAAGTAAACTGGGTGAAAAATTGTATATTATTAATTTAGCATATTTGTAAAAAATGTAAACACTTTTAATTAATGAAAATAATAATATTAATTAAATTGGAATAGGAATTAGTGAAATACCAATTAAATTAATAATTAATCAGTTTATAAATTTTAGATTTGAAGAATTTAAGTTATTTATAAATTTACAATGACTAACTAAATGATTAATTTAAAGTAAATGTAAACTTTGATTTGTTTAATAAAATAATTAATTAACTGGTCATTTTATTTTTTAATAATAAATAAATTTAATTTATAATGATAAATTATTATTAGGACTAAAGTTGTAGCTTTTTTTATAAGGCATGGCTTTATAAAAGGAATAAATTATTCAATTTGCATGTGTACATGAAATCATAAACAGATAAATACACATTTGGACATTCTCCTTATTATAGTTAACTCCATAATAACGAAGGCAGGTTATAATAAATTGAGCTATAATGCAAATCAGGGATTGTTATTTAATAATAATCATAACAATAACAAACTAGAGCTA
>JASKGN010002849.1:0-10869 GCA_030556245.1 Falagria sp. GC000072 | reverse complement strand
TTTTGTTTCTAGGGCTTCGATTTCTGATGCAGGACATCGATTCCTCAATCATCATGCACCTAGAGACTATTCGAATAGTTACAATCAAAGACAAGGTTAGTGTATTTGAAATTTGCACAAAACTTGCAAAAAGTTGCGTGGGTTTGTTTGATTTTTTAAATTCTTGAGGGATAGGAACAAATAAAATAAGAAGGAAAGAAAGAAACAATTGTTGGCAATGATGTGATTGTGAAATTAGGCGTGTGAGTGGTCGTGACGGTTGCACAAAGAGAGGCAATTACGCGCCTCGACGCTGAATATGCCGCAGGCGTCAGCATCACACGCGAGTAGACAATATTACAATTGGTACAAACACATTGACAATAGATCTGATATCAAATCAACAATCTCCCTCCCAAAACATTTGTTTGCTGTATATTTCTATTAAATTATTACATTATTATTAAGAGGAAACGATAATATCTTAGGTTTCTAGTATTTCACTAATTTTATCAAAAAGTTTTACTTTAGTTGTCTTTTACAATGTGTAGGAAGCATGAAGTGCTGTTGATATTATTAACAGAGAGAAAGAAGGTTGTAATAATAACTAAATGGTAGTTAGAGAGATGTCGTGCAAGGAATAATCAATTGAATCGTTGCGCGGGCGGGAACAGCAGCTCTATTTAGATCCATTTGTGAGTGTGTTTATTAGGGGAGGTATTTATGCGTTGCAAGTATTTTATTCGTGATTGACAGACAATGGGCACAATGGCAGCTACCGGACGCACGATTGTTTATTTTAATTGGAGATTGTCCGCACGCGCCAATGAGGATAAATCAAACACTCGGAATATTCATTTTAATAGGGACGGACACGTTTATGTTATTCAAATTTATTTCGTTTCATATTTTAGATTACTTTCCAATTAAATTTAATAAAAGATTTAAGTTTATTGTTTAATTAAATTAAAATTTCCGAATTTCTAACTTTATAAGAAGTCAGTAATATTTAATGTTCAACTGTTAATTACAGTAAACATCAATAGGGGTTTTAGCAGCCGTTAAGTCCTCTCGAGTGCATACAGACATATTTAAGTCTATTGCGTCGCTTTCTTTCTTTCAAACATTTTTCTGTTCCTTTTTAACGAACGCATTGTTTTGCGCTCCGCATTTAACCACTCGAGACGTAAATCGTTCTTTTCAAATGAAAGAGAACTTAAGTACGCGATTCATACCTTTAACGGTTGTAATGCCAATACTAGAAACAAGCAAACCGAATGCAAATACATAATCCGAATTGCAAAAGGATTTAATTGTTCTTATTTTATTTGCAGACAATTATGGCGGAAGAGGTGGGTATAATAGGAATCGCGGCGGTGGTAATAATTATTCCTCCGGCGGTGGTTATCAGAGTGGTAGCCAAGGGGGTGGTTATTATCAGCAACAGAATAACCACAGGAATTACAACAATTTTAATGTTGGAAGAGGTAACAATCGCGGTGGAGGAGGACAATATGGTGGATATCATTCTGGAGGACAACCTAGATATAATCAGAGAGGACGTGGTGGTGGTGGCGGCGGCGGAGGAGGAGGAGGAGGATTTAGAAGATAATTTGTATAAAGAGTACAAATAAATATTATATTAACTTTAGATTTATAACATTACATAATTAATCAAACCAATCAATATATTTGATTAATTCTTGGATCGTTTACTCATATAATTTTGTATTTATGCATTTTATATGTTTCGTAATTTAATTAAACTTTAAAGTAAACTTATTGTTTCATATTTTGATTATACAAGTAGTAGATTTAGTATTGTTCGAGAAATAAACTTATGAATATGAGATGACAATTTTATTGTGTTTTTCCTAAGGAAATTCTTGTTCAAAATATCTTTCAAGGTAATTTCGAGCATGTTATTGAACTAAACGTAGGTAAAACGTTAAACTAACAATTCCTCAATCAATTTTGTTTGTTTAGGACACGCAAGCCACGTTCACCTGTCACGTTCCATTGACATAAATATTTTAAGGAATTCTTTACTTCCACCCAGACAATGTTTTATTATTCTAAGTTTACAATTTCATTCAACCTACCTAGAAGTTTCAACTTTGCTACATTCAAGAAGATAACTCATTTGTTGGATTTAATTAAAAATGAATCTACAGGACACAAATAAAAAAGATGAAAATGCAGTTACCCCAAAAGAGTACGAAGCAATTAAATTCGCATGCACAGAGCACCAAAAATATCCAACATTCTCCCCATTCGAAAATCTGTCCTGATGCATGCTCGTTAAAAACCCACAATTCGAGCCTCAGGCATATCGGCACAGAGTTAATTTGTGAATTCTGAAGTGCTCGTCAAAGTCAACCAACCACCAGTAGCATATACACGAATAGAAATAGAAGGATAACCAGGATTATAAAGCCAACGTGAAATGTTCATGTCAATGGTTTTGAATAAAATGCGTTTTGGTTCAATCTTCATCAGTAACAAACTTAAAGTTTAACAAACTCCAAGCATATCCAGAGACCTGTGATAAATGAATGTGTGAAATTATTTACCCTGATTTCTTAGATGAACTTTTCATTTGACTGCCTTGATTTCCTCAGAAATTTCAAGTTTCTAGTTAGGAAGTCTTGTTAAACTTAGTGTGCGGTTGATTGCGTCGTGTGGGAGCCATGGACCACATAAGTCAACTCGCTAGGAGGACCAAGGGGGCCACACCGGGATAGCCACAGGAAGTCCTTGTATATGCTCATCGACTAGGTGTGTTCCCGATCTGATGATTCAGCCATGTGGCAATGATATGTAATGTGGCATGGAATTTATTCGCTCGTTGCACAAGTCGAAATAATGCACTCACTGATCTGCTTCATTCCAAACTGCAAAGCGATTTTCTCATGAGATTATATTTACAGGGTGGTTTTTGACTTATTGTGAATGCAACAGATTGAATAAATTCCATGACTTTCCAACTTTTCACTCCCTTTTCAACATGTTCACGAACAAGTTCTAGACGCAATTATTTCATAATCATATTTTGCTCCTGCTTGGATTTCGTTTATCGCACGTTTTTGGCATTCGATTCTTCTTCCTGCGGGAGCATTCTATATTCATGCAGCAAGCAAGCATGCTTTATCTATGCGAAAATATAGAGTGCTAAGGGTTCGTGCACAGACGCAAGACAGCAAGTGGGAACGTGAATGTTGAACGGGAGGATTTCGTGTTGTGTTAGGGTTGGAAAAGAGCGCGTCAAGTGGTTTTTGCGAAGGGTGCGGGTGACTGGCGACGGGCACCATACGTGACCTAACAAAGGCCAACTGCAAGACCGCTGCTTGTGATTTAATGATGTCTTGTTTTAATTGCTGACAAATTGCCAATTGCTTGAACGTTGCTTGCTTCTCTCTACTTTTAAATTTTTGCAATTCAATTCCTTTATTTCGTATTTCTAGGGTGACGTTTTGCTCTGATTTTTTTTTTAAATTCTTTAGAAAAAATGGATAGAATTCAAATCTCTTTAAAGATCAATTTAAATGCTTGTGTAATTGACCATAATATGCCAAAATACAATCAGGGGACTTGAATCATCAACCTGGTATGTTATATCTATTGTGTAAAATAAAATCACGGTCCATTTCCCATCCAGAAGCTTATAACACATGCATGGCACTGGAGTTTTGCGTTTGTGTCTCATTCTGAAATTTCCAACGGGAATTTTGAAGAGCCAGCCAAGCTCCAGGGTAGCACCTATGTGCAGATGTCGCTGGTTATGGCACAATAGAAAATATTCAAGTGGCAGAGCCTTAGGTAGCGACTGCTCAAGTGGGTATTGTAAATATACCCAGTCGCAATGCTTGTAACAGCCACCCCAAAACCCTCTCATAAGCATGGCAAACTCACCTTTATACTGTGTACCAAGGTACTTTAATTCTTGCACTACGCCTATTGTCTACTAGCTTCCCTTAAAAACTTTGACCCCAACATTATCCATTGAGCAATTCCAAAAGAAATGAGGTGCTAACATACTACATCAATGTGTGTTTTGTTTTCAAAATTCCATCTTTAAACTGAAAGAATGTTTATCTTTAAAGATACTAATTTGGGTGTTATAGCAATGGACATAATTTATAGCTCATGGGGTGTGATTATAGTTATTGGAATTGACGTGTTGATGATCTTTTATAAGTTTCGCTTTAACATTGCCACATCCCACGATAACAACACTAGAATTATGGGCTCTGCAAGTGTGTGGAAAATTGTAACAATGTGTGAGTGCAAGTGTGCCATTATTTAATATGATGCACGTGCGAGTGTGTCATGTTTTTGTGGGCGTGCGGACCGTGGCGTCGGGTCCATATAAAACCAGGATAAATCTCCACTGTCAGCGACAGTAGCCGTTTGCAAACCGGACAGCATTTTATATGTCGCTATCAATATATATCCGACACACTGTCCGAACCAGAGAATCCCAACTTCAACTTCAAATCTACTGTATCCTATCCTGATGCATTCGCAAATAGATACTTTTAACTAATGCATTTGGTAAAATGACACGGCTATTGTTAAAGTTGTTAAAATGTTTTAAATATTTAAATAAAATTGAATTAAAATTTTAATGAGCTTGGGGATGATTTTAAATTCCGAGTTTTTAAATTTGGCTTCAAACCACATCATCAAAATCTATAAATGTCAATAAAACCTGTATGAGTCAACCAAAATAAAAAAACAATGGAGCTGGCTTATCCTTAAATATTGGTGTATTTATTCTTTTTATTTCATCCCAAAGAAGGGAAGCAGAATTTCGCCGCATATCAGGTTATAATATCCTGGTTGTAAGCTGATGCTAACGATAGAATGTGATTAATAGTTGCTAAGTAACCATCATCACTGAGCCTGGTAGCTAGGACATGGCGCAGAGGGGTTGGGGTCAAGTGGCGCTTGCTGTAGTCGATCCCGTCGATTATTACATTCCATTCCTTCAACATGCAAGCTTTACTACCTTTAGCTTTACCAATTTCCACCAACATTACTTTGTTTCCCATTTAATATTAAATCCTCCCACAAAACATGGAGCCTTTTAATATTATTTAGAAATTGAATTTAGCATATGTATAAGTAGCAGGAAAAAATGGTAAAAAAAATAACAGGAAAATGTGCATGCTTGGCACATAATTTAAAAGTTCTCATCTTCATTTAATATTCATGGATCTCATCCCTATCAAGGAGAAGAATCTGGGAAGAAGTAAGCGAAGGGGTGAAGAAACACAGCAGCAGGAACAGGGGCATGAATACACCCTCACTTCTATTGTTGTGCATTGGTGTCGCCGCATTACGTGCCTAGTCACTTCCTATTAGCATTGGGTTTCCGGAATTTCCTGCTAGTCAGCATTTTTCGCAGTTTTGTTTTTATATACCGGAAGGGATGTTATGTCATCGTTTTGTTATAAAAATATATACAATATAATTATTATTAGCAGCTATTAAAAATTTAGGTTTCAATAAGTCCAAATTTTGAATTTTTTTTTGAACATGTAATTGAAGAACCAAATTTCAAAAAGAAATGTTTCTGTACACCTGAGAAATTTTAAGAAGAAGTGTATAGATCATTAATTACGTCAGTCAATAATTACTCCTTAATTCATAAAAAAGAAATAAAAAGCAGTTAGCAGTTGTTCGAAGATGATGACTTTTAATTGTCATGCTCGACACGAATCTCAAGCACCTTGAATCAAAGTTATGTCACGGCTATCCAAACCAACTGGACCTTATTAACTCAAATCATCGCTGTACGTGTTCATCATGACTGGCCACAATCAATTTTTATTTTCGAAAGGAAAGCAAACATTGCGTTTTATTTTCTAGCATCCTATCGTGTTAAGATTAAGCTTATTGAGTGTCTATGAAATTCCATCATCATTAATTCCTCCTATTAGAAATTGTTGCTATTTATTTATTTAATTTTTATATCCATCAGAGACAATATTTTTATAACGGTTTGAAATAAAAAGTTTCAAAGTTAAAGAAATCTAAATAAATAAATAAATAATCTACAACGTATTATTATTTCAATTTTATTATTATTTTTGATTGCAGTTGGTTTAATATAAAAATATTAATTTAAATCTCTTAGTAAAGGGCTAATTGTTTTGCGAACTTCAATTCTTCGTTTCGGGATGCTAATCTGTTTTTATTACATTCGATTGTTGGGGAACTTCGACATCAGCATCAGGTAACATTAAGGGTAAAAGGGAAACAGAAAAGGAAAGCAGAAGCAATAGCAATAACAAGGTAAAATCTCCATTATATTGTTAAGGGATTATCGACGGTGTGCATGAAGGGAAAGCACCGTTTATCCTCTGAATTGTTTCAATATATTCTGTACCACTACCCTATGCCACGTTACGCCGTCGGTTTCAGCTTAAGTTCTCAAATCTTCATCTCGATATTTATTTATTAGTCACGTGACTAGCTATTTTCCAAGCAAATGAGTTTCTATCTTATTTGATAGTCGATTTAACAAGTTCATAAGTCACTAACTTGCATTTAATTGGAAATGAAAGTTTGTTTATGTCCAGATGATATTTATTGAATTAAACTTGATTTATTACTAATAGCAAAAAACGCAAATAACTTGTTTGAATGACCAGTAGTGAAATGTTTGTTTACATAACTAACTTTTTAAGTTGATTAATTAAGCAAATTGTCATCTGGAGGTTCCTCCAGTTGGATGATTGCATAAAGTGCTTGTTTAACATTAAAAAATCAGTTTGTTATGTCAATAATTCGTAATTATTTGATTTGGAACTTGTCTAATGCTGTTCTTTGTAACAAATTTCAAGTATGACTATTGCCTCATCTCAAACTCCTTAAGATATTTCTTGTTTGAATTGAAATTATGCAATGCTATAAATAAATTTTGAAAGATAATTTTATATTGATAATAAACTCAGAGTAATTTGGTCCTCTACCAAAAGGACATAAAATTTAATCCTCTTTCAATTGATATATTTCTTGATTATCAGGCCCTTTTTTTAACAAAGATAACATGACTCCTTATTTGAACCGATACCTATTAACTCTAACAAATTCAAAAATTGATAATGTTGTAATCCAGTTATAGGTTATAAATGAACAGAATAATTAAAACACAAATTAAAAATGTTAATAAAGAGAATAAGGATGGTCGTAGATCAAACATAAACACATCTCAGAGTTGTCGACACGAGTTGACAAGCATTGTCCTTCCACAGTGGCCGCTTACAAGCATCAACAATAATATACCAATACGTCAAATACTTCTGAGAATCCTTGTGGCGACAGGCGTTGGACATTGGACGTCGGCGTCGCTTCGATTTCCTATTGTCTGCAATTCCTCCCGCCATCGAAAGGTAAAAAGTTGAAAAGTTTAAAGCACAAGTCATCCTGAGGTCGCAGTGGGTGGCTCACTTAAATGCCACCCAATGGCAGTACATATTTAAGTGTGGTATGAAATTCATAAGGTTCCATCAGGATTTCAACAAAGATGAGAAGATAAAAGACGTCGCATAATTAAAATAAACCCAAAAAATCATAATTTTATTTAATTCAATTTAAAAACAATTGAACCACCATTTTCTTCTCCATGAAATAAAGAATCCCGTAATAATAAATAAGAATATAAAGGTAGTTTTAAATTATGTTATGTTAGTTGAAAAGATTCCTCTTCGCGATACTCATCTTTATTCGCATTTCATATTTGAATAGCAGAGAGTAGATTTGTAGATGATGAATAGAACGAGAGGAAAGAAGGAATAAACGGGAAGCACGCGGCATGAACATACACGCAAGTCGCACAATAGAAGGATATTTACGTGGCGCATAATGGAGAGAGATTTCACAGTTGTCGGGGGCAGACAAACAATCAGCAAACAGCACATCCGCGTTCGGCCCCACATAATGCGAATTCTGACCCGGGCGAGAGACGCAGCGTATAATGGCCGTGAAGGAAGGACTTTTGTCAACTACTGCTGGTGACACTAAGCCTTATGTCCAATTTCGAATGACCGCATCGCGATGTTAAGCAATCGCTTCAGGATTTCGTTTCGGTTTCTGATAGCTATCTCGATTGAAAATTGATCAAGGGGAAGTTTGATTAAATTATCTAATTAAAATATAAAAAAGAGAAAGAAATAATTGGGAATTGATGTGGTGTGTAGCATTAAAAGATGCAGAATTTGATGTTTCCAAAAGTTCAAGTTCAATCAGAATATAAAAATGAATTTCACTTACTTTGTTTGAAGTAACTGCAAATCTAGCTTGATGTGGTATAGCATTAAAAGTTGCAGAATTTAATTTTCTTTCGATTGATGTATGACACGATTTTTAAGTTAAATTTTTAACAAAGATATCAGTTAAACTAAATACAATAGTAATATGAGCATTGCAAAAAATCATTTACAATTACTGAAGTAATTAAAACACCAAAATAATCGGGTTTCATATCAAAAGATGCAGAATTTAATCTTGTTTTGATTTATATAAATCAAGATTATATTATAAGCTTTGTAAAAATTTTATATTAAAAAGAACTGAACTATGAACTACGTACAGGTTATATTTACAACTTGAATTTTTTATTTGTTGCTAAAATTTAATTCTGCTGATTTATAAATACCTAAACATAATTTTTTTTTTTAATTTAGCAAAGGTATTATCCAAATAAAAGCCTTCGCTTAAATAATTTCTTCAAAATATAATAAACTTTGCTTGTCGAAGACTTTAAAAACTCACAAATAGTAATCGTAAAGCCAAAAACTGTAAAAACTTCAACTTTTAAAACTTACCTGTATTTATCCTGTAACAAAAACATAAAACAAAAATAAAACAAAAAAGAAGTGTACTTTAACATTCTTATTTTATCCTTTTTCCACTGTTTACATAATACATAATTTGTCATCAATTTTATTAAACATATTTTAATGAGATGCTCATATCTATACACACAATAATAGATTACAAAGTAGTATTCACCTATTTATTCATTATTAATAATTAATTAATTATTATTAGCAGTATTATTTGAGTATTGAATGAATTTGCGCTCGTTCTCTACATATTGTTAATGTTCTTATAATACATGATGAATGCGCATATCTACGCTCACATTATTATTTATTATTATTATTACATACGCCTATACTTAAAGTACTCGTACTTAACTAACGTTTTCGCTGGCTAAAATTAAATTACTCGTGTTATTTACATTCACAATATAATTACATACATGCAAAATGGCTTGCAGTAGGTTTATCATTGATAATTATATTTATTTACAATATACCATATACCTTCGCGAATTTATATATAAAGCAATTTTTAATAAATTCCTTGTTAATATTTTATATTGCTTGTTTATTAATAAAATTAATTAATTCAATTCAAAATAATTAAGTCATTAATTAATTAATTAATTAATTAATCATTTGTTTAATGAAACTCAAGTTTGTTTCTTTCTATATTTGGCTAGGTATACTTCATAATTCTTATTTTGATTTTTAGTACATATAAAGCTACAAGATTTCAAAAGACGACAAAAGTACCAGGTTTTCAACAATGTCTATTGTCCACGTGACCATATGACATTTGCAGCTACAAATTTGGATCACGTGAACATAAAACATTCTTGAACAAGTTGTATAACTATGACCTTCAACCAATTAAGATAATTTCAATAATTTCATTTGTAAATAATTAAATATTTGTTTAGGATACCGCTTCCATTAATAAATTTCTTAAATTTATTCTTCCTCAAATATTTTTCACAGCAACAAAACAACTACTGATTAATTAATTTCTTTAAATACCTGGATCGTTACTAATAATAATAATTAGTAAGAATATGTACAAAAGACAAAAAGATAAATACTCTGAATAGTGAAGTGAATAAATAATCGTTCCACTTTACTACCATGCCCTTGCCTGCAGGGGTAAATACGTCCCACATTGTTGCTGATAATTCCCAGCTTGTTGTCGATAAGCCATCGCTAAACCACCGTTGGACATACATTGAGCTTGCTGTTGGGAAGGACAAACTGCTGACTGTTGACTTCGGGATACTTCTGAGGACGGCACTGTCGTCCCTGACGATTGATTGCCGCCTCCGCCTGATCCTCCTGAACATGGTTTTCCATCTTTTACTAATACTGGAACTGCTACTCTTCTCGGTGAACTAGATGACTGTAACAAAAGAAGAAGAAAAAGATTTAAATATAAATTATACTAAAAATTTAATTAATTTGTAAGATTTTTAACAGTTACTGTTTTTTATCATTAAAAAGTGAAGTTGAAACTAAATTATAAGGTATGAATTCATATTGAAGAGACTTCAAACTTACAAAGAAAGAATATGTGAATCTGTATTAACTTTATAAGCAATTATTCCAATTAAAATGTTTATTCAAGCAATAAAAACCAACAAAAAACATTTGAAAGAAACCGTTATTTACGTTTCTGTCTAGTTTTTGTTGTAATTTTTAAAACTTATTTAAAAAACATAAATATTTTGGCAGAGCTTTCACTAAATTTAAAAAAAAATAATTACACATTTCTAACATTTATCATTATAATAAATTTCTATTGTAAGTTTTCTTTTTAATTGGAATTCAATAAATAAACCTTCATTTATTTATTTAACAACATAAAAAGAATATGAAAGGAGTTTTATTAAAGTTGATTAAAACATAAAAATAAAACTGAAAGCATGAAACAAGATGGCCGCAAATAAAACAAATGAATGAAATGAGCGCTGCGCGTAACGGAAGTTGTCGTCTGAAGATAAAATTGGCGCTTAAACAACATACACGTACACTAATCGAATTAACTCTTAATAATGCGTCAATT
>JASKGN010002842.1:0-21533 GCA_030556245.1 Falagria sp. GC000072 | reverse complement strand
TGCACTGGGGAGTTCCATATGGAATATTGTATTGTAATAGTGTAATATTGCCAATTTGTCGTTAATGTTGACGCAATTACTATTTAATCCAGTGGAGAAAATATTAAATAGAAGTTGGTTCAAATCAGTAGAAACTTGGATATGAGACTCTTGCAGTAGATGAATTAAAGTTGAACTAGACAAGAACCTCTGGATAGTTTGATATAACGATTGTTCTGTTGTAGTTGTTGGATATGGTATCAAAGCATGCAGTTGCTTCAAGGAATATTCCTCACAAATGTTCATATGGTGATAGTGATTTTTATAATACCCAACTGCATTTTGCACATCTTCATTGGCAATTCCATTGAAATGAGGTAACAGAATTGCAAAATTATTTACAGAATTTAGATTTATTCCTTTTTGGATACACATATCATAGAATTTCTTGCTCCTGAGGAAATTCTGCATAACCTTATGATGTGCTACACCCTGAGTAGTTGTAAATTTAGGAAGTCCATTACATAAGTTGTTAACTCTTTTCATATGGTGGTAATAATTCAGATAGTAATTTGCTGCATTTTGAATATCTGTTGGTAGACAATTGCAACTAATGGAATGATCCAGAAAATTTTGAAAGTATTCCATTGTGTATTCGGGTGCACCCAAACCTTGTTGAATGACTTGATATGGAAGATTACTCTGGAGGTAGGTCATCATCGTTGATTTATATGGAGTATTGATTGATGGTAGGAAATTGATGAATTTAGATACTATTTGTGGAGATTCTAAAAAAGAAACAAGTTAGAAGAGGTACTAATTTAGAAGTTTGTACTAATTTTGACATACCTGCAATGTGTGTCTGATCACATCTTGATCTCATAAGATATGAAATTAGATAAAACATCATATTTCTAGTGTTTTTCTGGCAACTTAAAACATTTTCGTAAATGCTTTGGTTGATGATATTCTCTACAGATTGAAGTAAATTCCTGTCTCTGATTTCATAATCATGCATATAAGCGAGAGAACTTATGGCCTTGAAGTAATCATCAAGCCTTCCAGATTCTACAATCCATCGAAGATTGTCAAGAATTTCATTAAACATGCCATGAGTTATGTAGTGCCAGTAATCCTGATTTCCTTGATCTTGTCTCACAACCTCTACGCAATTCACTTGGAACACGAACAATAAATTAACACACCACCAAACCAAAACTTTGCGTGTCTCGTTCATCACGTTGGACTGTTTTGCTGACTGAGTTTTCAATTACAGTCCCAATCATTTATATTGTCAAACAATGAGATATGAGGTAAATATAATGCAAAATATATATACTGCATCCATTTATCATTTCGATTATTTATGTATTAAATCGTGCGTGTTATCTGCAAATATGAACAATGCAATTCGAAGCCAATGATGTTGATGATGTCTTTCCATTAACGAGATGTTGTGTCGATCCATTGACAATTAATTACAAATGAATATTAAATTCAATCAACATATTTCATTGGATTATTTTTAATATAAAACAAACAAAAAATCATTTAATAAATAATCAGCTCTTTGAATTTGCGAAAATTGATTCATTGAGGATTCCATTATCATTCAACAATGAGCAATTTGTTTTTTATTTCTGATACACTGATTGCTCGTTATTACCTCCAATTCGTTTTACTCACGTTGACAATTATGGTAACAAATGTTGTGTGAAACCTTCGTTATTGATATTCTAGTTTGCCTTATTGTTTATTTTGAAGCATGCAATTTAATTTTTGAAAACTTTTGCCATTTTCATTTGCTTTCTTGATTATAATTAATTACTGCGTCTATTGCTAAAGTTAATATTAAAATAATCATAAATTGTTAAAGTTATTTTTCTTGCGTTTTAATTGCTTTTCATTAGATATTTTAGTTTCTGTTTTAGTTTGATCCAGTTTGAAACTACATAAAATTAAACTAATTTTATGTTCATACAACTAACTAGTTTTCATAAATTTAGGAATTATCTGCTTTAATTATGAATTATAATTAATAAAGTTTGCTAAATTATAAACGAATACCAATTAAAATTAATTATCGATTAGATAATATCAAATAAATGTATGTGTTATACATCAGAAGAGACAGAAAAGGCAGTTAGGAGAAATAGGGGTAGGAAAAGAAACACGTATACATAATATTAAATGTTAGGGGTTGCAAAACGCGCCACGTGCTTTTCGCATTCCGATAAATTCCCTGCCGGCTTGCACGCTTCGGTGTCATTTAGTGCTAGTTGATGGGGCGCACTGAAAGGACGTATTTTCGTCTTCGTCCTTGTTGCTACAGACATTCCATTTTGATCGTGTCAACTTGTGATTCTTGCCTAAAAATATCTGAAAAGTTAATTTTCGAATAATGTATCAGAAAAGTTGCTATACTAGCAATCAATTAAATTATCCTTAAAGGAAAAACTATTTTTAACTTTAAATTGAGGTAAACATTTATTTTTCATATTCAATTTGTTTTTTATTGCTTATTTAGATAAAAAAAATTATGTTATAAATTTTATGTTGTTTCTTGTTAATTTAATTTAAATTTTTTGTCCTTCTAGAATTTAAAAAATGCACGAAGAATGTTTTGGTGATGGACCATTTGTATTTCGACTTAATGATACAGGCACGGGACCACAACTATTAACACAAGTAAGTCTTCAAAATTTAATTTGTAAATTTTTAAATTAAAATATTAAAATAATAGTGTAGACATACTGTATGTAAAGTAATATTTTTTATATTTTACGCCAATCACGCAATCCATAACTTATTTACTTAATTTTAAATCAAGAGCTAACATTTTATTATTAGTTTACTACATTATCACTATTTTACGAGGTACTATATGATTATCAATCTTTTAATGCATTTTTTGTTTATTTTTTCCAAAACAAAAGAGAAAAAGTAACCGAAAACAAATGAATACCTCTAGAAATTTAGCAATTTCCGTTTTGATTCTATTTTTGGCAACCTGCGAAGAGCAGAACTATTGTAGAACAAATCACCAATATAAAACAATAACCTGAGTTGAAGAAAAATAAAGCCGATCCTGGAAACATTCCATGCTATTTATAAACTTCCTTTAAACGTCATTATCCTTATTTTTCCTTATTACTAGTTTACTTTTGGCTCATGTTTTATTGCCTTGTCTAATTTTCTTTCCTTTCTTCTACTTCATTCAATTTTATTCTTGCTAATCTTCTAAATAAAATGAATAATTACTATCAAATTGAAATGTTAAGTTTCATATGCATTTGGATTTTCATTATTTCATTATTCAGACATGAATTTTAAAATACAGTTTCTATTAATATGCAAATAGATACCTTACCATAACTGTTATTTTTATGTCAGGAAGCATAAAATTACACCAAGCTGGAAAACAAATAGGTTTTCAAGTTGAAATAGTTAAACAAAACAACTACAATAAATTTATCTGGCGTTACAAATCAAATAAGCAAAAAACAATAAACATAACTGATATTATTTATATCTGACATTTTTGTAAGTGTCCTTGAAAAAACCTATTTTTAATTAATCCTGGCTATTAAAAATGAATTAAAAACTATAATTAAAACGTTTTAATTTCATATCTAACTGGAAATAAATTCAAATGCAAATAAATATATATTAAGATTTTCCCAATTAAACAAACCATTTATATCGTTTTCGTCATTCTTTCAGTTAGTTGAACTGTGACGTGAAAACGTGCGCCCACAGAATAGAAAATCAAACACCGAAGGACGACAATGACGCGACTTACGCAAATTTCAATCAGCACGCAATCCCTCAGATTTACATTCGCAAATAAATTCGTATTCTTATTTTCTTTGGCATTCATACTTAAATTTGAAATTTTTTCTTTCTATCTCGGTTCTCATTTCGGCCTATGATGAAAAACATTTTTTTTTTCTGTGAAGATAAACTTTACGTTAAGTCAATAAAAATAATGCCTGCGACAAAAACTTTTCTGTTATTTTTCTACAGTAAAAGTTTTGTTTGATTCAAATATGAATAAGTTTCTGATAAGAATATTTTATCTAATCTTTTTTTTTTTTTTTGAAATTAATTACTTTTAAACAGTTTCTATTGTCTTTTAGAAAAGTTTGTTTTATTTATTTCTTATTCAGTTTTAATTACAGCGTGAAACGAAAGAAACATATAATTACACGCAAGGATAATAACAGGACTATCGTATCTTTGCTACTTGAAGAAAACTATGTGACCTTTTGCAACTGGGTTACTTCCTTCTTGAGTTTCATGAAATTTCAAACATTTTTGTAATTATTTACAATAAATGTACCCGAGTGTAGATTTCAATTTATTTATTGCTTTAATTCATATCGTATTCAACTAAAATATTTTTCTTTTCCAAACTTAGGTATGTCTAGAACGTGGATGGAAAGAATGCAATTTAGAAAATGGCGATCAGTGGAATTTATGGTGGAAAGCTTCAGGTTTCCCAGTTAATTACCACCGTAATTTATGTTCCTGGCAGGTATTTAATACTCGTATCTCAAAATTTACATATTCTCTGACCTGTAGCTATTTATATCATTAAATCCGGTTCGAAAGGTCAAACAATGCCTTAAAATATTGAAGCACTAATTAATTCGAATTTTATTACTTTGCAAGTACATTAACCACATTCCTAAAGGATCGTCTATATGCAGAAAGGATAATTTAGTGAGGCATTTACGATGCATGAAGAAAGTCTATGGAAATATTTACGATTTTAGGTATAAAATAAAACAAAGTTTTCTCAAATTAATTTTAATTTCGAAAATTTTATATTTAAGTCCTCATGGATATAATCTACCAGTAGAATACACAAAGCTAGCTGCAGAATGCAACAAGCAAAGAACCATGACCTTCAAGGATCAATCAGAAGGATACTATGACGCTAACCCAATTTGGATATGCAAACCTGTGGCTCAAAGTCAAGGACGAGGCATTTTCCTGTTTCGTGTAAATTAAATTTTGATCAAAATTCAATTACCATAAATTGATATCCATATAACAGTAACCTTAACCTTTCGAATCCTTCCTTTTAAATTCATCCTTTCTTTTTATATTTTTTTTTGTCTCCTTAACATATCTTTTCCTTTTCAATTTTTTCTGTTTTTCATTCATAATATAGTCAACCTCACTCCTTGCCTATTTATAGAATTTGAGCGAATTGAACTACGACACGAACACAATCGTCCAGAAGTACATCGAACGCCCGCTATTGATCGGAGGATACAAATTTGATCTACGGCTGTACGTCTGCATTCCGTCATACCACCCACTTACTATTTACATGTACCGTGAAGGGTTGGCGCGTTTTGGCACAGACAAATTCACCCTGCACGATTTGCGTAATCCGTTCCGGCATCTCACCAACAGCTCCATCAACAAGCTAGGACCTGGTTATGCTGAGATGAAGGATAGGGTTGGATCTGGCTGTAAATGGACCCTTAAACAATTGCGCAGATATCTCCGACAAGCTGGGATTGCTGATTGGTTACTTTGGCAAAAAATCAGTGTCCTTGTTATCCTCACTGTACTTAGCCAAGTACCACAAGTACCTCCGACCATGAATTGTTTCGAGTTTTTTGGGTTTGACGTACTAATTGATAATTTACTTAAACCTTGGTTACTTGAGGTTTGTCTATATACTTATCTTTCTTTTATGATCCTGAAAGTCCTGAATGTCAAATTTGTAGGTTAATCTAAGTCCTGCACTTGGTAACGATTGCGATGCTGATATGACTGTCAAGAAACCAATGCTTCATGACCTCTTTGATCTTTTGGGTTTACCATTGTATAATACAGGATTATCTACTTTCAATATCTGGAATGATGATTATAAAGAAAATAATCAAGATTTATTTGATAATAAAAGCAATGCATTATCGGTTATTAATGCAGCTGGTCGATGGCGAAAGAAACAAAGGCAGAAAAGTTCTAGACCTAAGTCAAGTTCAAGAAACAAACCAAAATCTCCAATGAAACCCAGTAAGAAATATTTTAGAATAAATAATTAGGAAATTTTAAAATCAGTTTTCCTCCTTTCAAGGTGTTAAAAAGCAAAAAAGTGAAAATAAAGACTTTATACAATGGGGTAATGGAAAGGATTGGTCAATATCACCCAAAAAAGAAGGGGGATGGATAAAACTTTGTCCTTTTAATGAACGAACTAATTTTTTCAGTTATTTAGAGAAAGGCAGTACGAAACAAATTGTTCTACAAGTAAGTTTAAAGTAGGCCTTTAATTTAATTTAAATATTAATCTAATATTTTTAGTTATCACGATGGTTAAGATCTGCTAAAGAAATTGCCAAAAATCATCCCCACGCGTCTGAAAGCCAACTGAATGAATTTTTAAATAACGAATTGCAATTAACAGGAGAAGTATGGATACCCCCTATTTAACAAATAATTATGTGGTCTAAAATGAAACAAAAAATTTAACACCATTGCCAAATTTAAAATTTTTATCACGAAATCGAAGTTAATGTAAATATATTTCAAAGATTTGCACAAAATTCGTGGACACTTTAAAATAATCTTCAAGTTTTTGGTACTTTCTTCGAAATAAAATTCTTTTCTAACAAATTCAAATTAACGAGCACAATATTTTTTGTCTAAAGCAATTTAATTACAACTTTAGAATACAACTTACAATTAAATACGATAAAGAATAAATAACATTTTTCAGCATGCGTGTAGCAATTAATTAAAATACGAAAAACAAATTGAATTATCGGGAAGTGAACTAACATAAAAAACAATCCATCAATAATTCTCGTCTAAATAAAGTATCCTTATAATCATAGTGTAACATATTAAATAATAAATTGAATTAAATATTAACATTAAATATGTTTTGCTATGGCATAATAATTTGCAAATTTTCTACAAATTATTTCCTTAATTAATTAAATAAACCTCACACAAAACGACAATTTAACTTCTTAAATTTCAATTTGAATTATAATTATAATTAATTAGAATAGAATAACATTTACATTTAGTATAATTTCAAATTGATTATAAATAATAATCCATAAATAACAATAAATAAGTTTAGCTAAGTTTAACAAATATTAGGTATATTTAATTAATTATATTTAGTGTTAGTATTAGTCTGCTTTTTAAATAGTTATTTTGCTTTAGTTTAATGCAAAATTTGCATGATAACAATGTTAATTTATTAAACTCTAACGATCAACTTGTTCATTCTTCATGTTTGCAATAAATTAATAATTCGGCAATTCTATGCATTTACGTGCATGTCAAGCAGACATTCGTGATTGCTTCATGTCCCAAAGTTATGATCATTTATACGTTGTGCACTGTTACGACTTTAATTTCGACTGTTTTGATTCTTACTCTAGGTTTAGTTATTTGCTTAGTTTATAGTTGGTTATTCATTTAATTTAATTTCTAATGACTGATTTGCCAATATAAATTTATTATTTCATCGTAAATATCTATTAAAATAACTATTAAAATCATTTAAAGATAATTTGCTTATTTTATCGTTTTCTCGTTTTGGATATACTTTAGAAATATTAAAAGATATTTTTTGGCCTGGCCTTTATTTTATGACGTTATAAAAATACGAATTAAGAACTTATTTTTTGATTCTTGACTCGTATCGCTTTTGTTTAAATTTCGTTGTCAATTTTGTCTGTTATATTTTAAAATTTTGATGGTGGTAAAAATTTAGCGAGCATGATTCTTGCAGAAAGGACGACCACCCTTTGCGTAAAAGGATTGTCCTTCTAAATTCTTCTTACAAGACTGGAAACAAACAAAAAGGTTTCATTTAAAGCTTTTACATTTACTCTCTTTCATTCTTATACTTACAGTACAATTGAAACATTGAGTATGATAGTTATTGTTCAGAGCTTCAACCCAACGATCACCAGCTTCCACTGGGAAGCCACAAGCGAAGCACTTAGTGGTGAACATTTCATTCCAATCTAAACGCAAATAAACCACCATTTTAATGCAGAAAAAACATTTTAAAATTTTGTTGAACTCACCAGCCTCACAATATGGCAAACCATCTTCAAGGAAGAATGGATTATTACCAAAGAGTTTACCACAATGAGCACAACTGAAGCACTCAGGATGGAAGTTCTTTTGGATAGCTTTCAAACAATCCTATTGAAAGAAATTCAAATTAGTAAAAGAATTTAATTTTGCGAAACTTTAAAACATACCCCTTTGACTTTGGAACCGCATTTAGCGCAATTTGGAGCTAAGTATTGCTCAAAACAATATTCACAATGTAATTGTCCTTGTTCCTCTACGAAACCAATGTCCTGCAAAGGTCTGCGACATTGAGCAGTTGCGCAGACAAAGTGCTCAGGACACCAGATTTTGCCCAAGGCGGTGATGAAAGGACCTCTTTACAATTAATCATAATATTATTTATTGATATAATTTTATAAAAGAAAAAATTTAAAAAAAAACATCAAAAACCAAACACACCTGATTTCTTTTTTACACACCGAGCAAATAGTATTAACATTGGCATGGTTGTTATTTTTGTTAGCTCTATGCAAAGTACGATCTTCCCTAATTGCTGGGAATGTTGTTTCTAAATAATTATTTTTTGTAGAAGTGTAGTAATCCCTGTGAACTTTGAAATCTTCCATCGTGGCAAAACCATCATCATTAATAAAAATATCTTTAGTAACTTTGTATCCTTTTTCTCTAGAATCTTTTAGATCCTTTTTGTCATCAAATGAAGGATTGGAGTTACAAGACACATATGACCTTGGCGATGATTCAGAAGATAACGAAGGAGCAAATGTCGGAATGGGAATAGTGACATTAATCTCGTTATAATATTTCTCATTACTGTCTGGATGTGCTGGTCCCATAGTTGTTGTAATCTCAACACGATCTTCACCATACACAATTTCTGTTTCATGCTCTTTAGCGACAACAAAAAGAAACAAAAAACATGCATAAATACCAAAAATATATACAAAATTTTTAAAAAATTTAAGCCAGATTAATAAAAAATTAATAAGCGTACAAAAAAACTCGAAAGACACACGATCACAATGCCAACCTGATTTGAGAATGACAAGCTGCGCATTGAGCGATCCTAGCACCTAAACCTCCAACATTTAGGACACCACGTCCTCGTTTTGGGGCGAAGACGTTACCACCTGCTTGACGACCTGCGGGATCATCGGATTGACTAGGATTAACAGCCGATGAGGGCAACACATCACTACTGAGTGGTGGCACAGGAGGTACTGGAACTTTACTTGGCACAGGACATTGAACAGGCTTATAGACGGGTTTGGGTGGTTCAGGAGCTTTGGGCGCAGGTGGAATAGGATTCTTAGGCATAGGTGGTGGACCGCTTATTGGCTGGGTCAAAAATGGCGAAGCAATCTGACCAGGGTTAGTCACATGTAATCCCTTCAAAGCTTGTTGTTCTTCCCTAGCTAAAGGCGCACTTTGGTTGACTTTCACAGGATAAGATTTCTGAATCTCAATGGTGTTCTCTTTATGAGATTGTTCAAACTCCTCCACAACTGTTCTTTTGCGTTGTACTTGAGTTCTACCGTCAGCAGACATTTGAACACTTTGAGCTTGCGATTTGTTCAATTGTGCGATCTGTTCGGACCTTAATTGTTCTGATCTTGAGACCTGCATTTTCCCTTGAGAAGATACCTGATGGCTTTGCATAGCTTCAGCTTGACGTGCTTGACCTTGGTAAGTCTGTTCTTGATAACCGGGTTTATTGATTTGTCCTCGGGACTGATTGAATTCAACCTCTCTGCTATGGTCATAGTGGTCTCCTTCGCGTCTTTGAATTTCGTGAAATCTCTCTTGGTGATGAGGTATATATGAAGTGATCTTGTCCTTAGCATTTTCTGTTTTGAAATCTTCTTTGAAATGAACATGATCTTTGTGTTGTTTTAAAGGATTTGGTGGTGGTCCCGCAGCAGGGGATTTAGGTCTTACCTGTGGTTTTCTAAATGGCGAAGAAGGCCTTTCAGGTTTAGCACCTGGACATGGACTAGGTGATCTAGATACTGCTGGACTACTGGGATCAAAAACATTTATTTCTGGGGCCAAAAATTGTGTTGCCACCAAATTTTGTTGATAATAGGGAATAGCAGAAGGTGATTTATTTATTCTGCTGGGGGAAGGCTGGCCAAGTCTTTGATTCATCGCACTAGAAGGTGGTTCAAAATTGTCATTTACTGTTTGGAAACTAGTGTTTGGTTTGTAATCGGAAACAACTGTTAAGGGTGCAGTAATTTTAGGAGGTGGAGTAGCCATAGCATGATGAGGATCTGCTGCAAGAAGAGGTCTGGGATTAGGTATAATTTTGGATTGCTCATGGGGTTTAAGCAATTTTTTAATGTCTTTATGATGGGGGAGTTGAATCTCTTGGTCATACTCTAAAGCAGATTGGTAATTTGGTATATATTCGGATTTCTTTAGACTCTCTGCTAAAGTCAAAGGTTTCTTTATAATCACCTCTTCGTTTTGTCTTGCAATTTGTTCAGCTTGCTTTCTATGAAGACAACAGACATGTTCATGTTGTACTTCTTCCTGAGTTCTCTCTTGAACCTCCTGCTGTTGATAAACCTGCTGCTGGACTTTGACCTGTGCTTGCATCTGTTGTACCTCTTTTTGCATTTCTTGTGCTCTTTTCTGTTGATAATTTATCTGAGTGTTCAATTCTGATTTGACCTCCTCATAATCAGCGTGGTATTCAGCCATGCCTTGAAGTTCCACGGAAATAGGGTTGAATTCTTGTTGAGGAGTACCGCCCTGTGGATTACCTTCAAATGTTTCTACCATTGTGGCAATAAACGGCTGAGGTATTGGTTGTTTAACAGAAAACTTTCTTTTTTCTTCTTCTTTCTTCTTTTCTTGTTCTTGCTCTTTTTGTTGATTTGCATCTCTTGCAAATTCACACTGAACTGTCATTGGAGAATAGGTTCTATCAGAAGCTGTAGTTAATGCAGATAACATGGACAATTTCTCAGTAGGTTTTGGTAGACCTTTCAAAAAAGGATCTGATGGTTTCCTAGGTCTGATTGGTGTAGGTGCATGCCCAATTGGACTATAAGGTCTTTCAGGGGTCGTTTTCAAAGCTTGCACAAAAGGACTTGCCGGTTTTTCAATTTCTTTCTTGACTTCTTTGGCTTGATGCATCAGCTCAGGTAATAAAGGTCTCTCAGGTGGAAGATAAGGAACTGTTTCTTCTGGCAAAGGAACCGGTTCCGTATTAAAAACCGGAATAATAGGATGTACAGGGCAGAAGGGTTCCTTTGGGGCAATTGTCATTGCAGAAGCTAATAAACCTTTTGAAGTTTTTGCAGGAATAGCAGCAAATTCTGGACTGACACAAAATGGTTTGTCGGGAGTTGTTCTTAAAGCACTGACCATTTGTGACTCCCAACCTTGTGGGACATTATTCTGTATCTTACTCTTCATTTCTTCAAAACGTTCTAATTCAGAGAGTCTTCTGAGTTCAGCAGGTTTCTTCATGGGACATTCAGGACAGTCGTTACAACAACTTTGCTGACATTTCAAAGGACACACAGGCTTTATTGGGCCTTCCTCTTTATGTGCAGGTGGAGCAGGAGGTTTCAGAATTGGTTGATTCAATGGTGGAGGAGATTTTGGTCTCTTTTTCATAACGTGATCTACCAGCATAGCAGTCTGCAAATGTTCAGCAATGGTCTCTACACATTCTAATGTACTTCGTCTACCATTTATATTGTAAACTTCGGAGGAACACACAGACATTTTAGGTTCCATGTTTTTTAAAAAATTAGTATAATCTTCTAGGTCTTGATAGTCCGAATCAGATTCAGTTTTCTCAGTGGTCGAATGTGCAGTGGCGGGAGTTGTAGATCTGGATTCTGACTTTTCAGAATTCTTCTCGTATGGAGTTTGTGGTCGATCAGATAAATGACGTACTTTTACATGCACATGTGTTGAAGGAGGAAAATATAGAGGGGAAGCAGTAGGTAAGTCAGTAATATCCTCTTGGACAGGAGGCCACACAATATTCTCAACGATTTCTACTTTTTCTTTGATTACAAATACAAAAACCACAAATTTTCAGAGAACATCCAAACAACGGATGGTTTTGATACAAACAACAAAACAAACACAAGAAAAAAGAAAAGAGAAGCAAAAATTAATTATCAATTTGTATTGAAAAACAAGAAAGACAAAATTTGTTGTGTTGCTTATAATTTGTATCAAGGTACATAGAATGATTAAAGCGGAGCTCTTTACAACAAGCGTGAAGCTATTTCTCTAAACTAATAAATTAAATCATTTTGAACTTGTACTAAACAATCTCAATCAAGTACAATGGAGAATGGTCGCGGTTGTATGTTGAAGCTACAATCTGAAACAAACACCAAAACTTGGAATTTGGAAACCCCTTGATAACCAGTTACAAGCAACAACTATACATCTATGTGCAATTTATGAGTTTTACGCAAAAGAGCAACAATAGCGTGTGAAATAAAAAAAAGCTCTGAGCTAAAGCTGGAAATCTGCTAAATACCTTTAGCTGAGCTACCGCCAGCAGGTTTCGGGGCGAATGCTAAAGAACCACAAATGAAATGAATCCATGATGAATATGAAAATCTTATTTTAATAATATACAAAAAGAATAAATCTAAATAATTTTGAAGCTTACCTGGAGCAGCTGGTGCTATAATAGGAGATGCTGGAAGCACAGGTGCAGGCGCAGGTGGAGCCTGATAAGGTGTCTTTGGCAAAGGACGCGAATAACTGTTTGGTGAGAGTGGAGCAGCTACACTGCTGAATGGCTTTGGAGTATTTGTATAATTCTGTTTGAAAAACAACAAAAAATAATATATTTCTATATTACTCCATAAAAGCAATAGTCAGTACTTGCCTTTGGTAATACTGGAAGCTTTACAGGATACACACTGGTGTTATTAATATTATTTTCAGTGTTAAGACGGGTAACATAGTCAATTTGGTCATTGTGATCATTGTGAATCTGATCAAATTGATTATTGAGATTATTCTGATCAATTTTGTTTTGTTGGTTAAAAGTATCACTCTTGAGTAAGGCAGGTTCATGCTTTGCATTGTTTTTTTTGGCAGCTGCTTTTATAATGCTGTTTAGTAATTTGGCACTGGTTAGACCATACAGTTTTGGCGGAGAGTCACCTTCAGGCTGAACATTGATCAAACAATCAAACACAACAAAAAATCACATAAAATTAATCTATAATGATCTATAATGATCTACCTGGAAAGGAGCAGCAGTGATATTCTGACTGGGCGATATTGGTCCTGCTCCAAGTTTTGGCGAGATTGGTCCTGGTGATGGCAAAGAATGTGTGGCTAATGCAGATGAGATGGCACTAGCTGGTGCTTTACCTCCACTAGAAATTTTTAATTTAAAAAATGCCAGGAACACCCTATATAAATTCACTCACGGTGGGATTGTAACTGGAACAAGATTGGGTCCAGGGGGGTTTGCTTTAGCAGCAAGCTTAGCGTGGACGTCACAATAAAGTTTGTTGTTGATATTATAATAACCAACGTTCTTCAACGATGCTCCACAAGTTGAGCACTTGAAACACTCTACGTGAAGATTCTTATCTTTGATTCTTACGAAAACACCTCTGGAACCATAGCCAAAGTAAGTTATTTATAAAAATACCCAATTTAATATTACAAAGTACAATTTAGACTTAGAATTAATCTGTTTCGTGCAAAACTACAGGGTTTCAAGATGCACATGAAGGCCTCTAACATCGATATTAAAAGTGGAAAGCAATCCGCGAAATTTAGTTCTAAAACATTTATAGGAAGATAAAAAGAACGACAAAAGTGACAAAACAACATCGACCCAATTCAACCAAGAACTGGGACTTACACGATGACCCTTTCGCAATCAGAGCATCTGGTTATTTCCGGTTCGTAATTGCAATTGTTTCTCGTACTGTAGTTGCTCAAACGACTGTCGGAGCGTTCGTTGACTGAGTAACAACGAGACTGTCGCGAATGCAGATCGCCACGTGTCACTATCCATCAAAAAAAGAAAAAAATCGATAAAAACCGAACATTATCACGGTTTTAATAACCCTATTTTGATTTATGGTGCTCCCGGATATTAGATGTAACCATTTTGCATAATTTGGGAATCTATCCTAGAAAAGTATACTCACACAATGAGCCTTTCGCAGTCAGCACAGATATTCTGACCAGGAGGCAACTGAGGTGTAGGTGGAGCTGGTTTGTTCACTGGAGCTTCGACATGTTTAAGTGTTCCAAAACCACTTCCTAGAGGTGCGCTTACTATACCAGTATCTGGTTCTACATAGACATGCAAAAGGCACAACATTTAACATGATGATGACATTTACAAGGTTTGGGTTGATGATGTCATGGCTTCTAGAAACTGATGGCGGAGCACAACCATAAGCTAAAATTGGCTCGCCTGGTTGCCTACATTTTAGCGGGAATGTAAAACAGGCGCCAGGCGTGTGCCAAATACTCCAACGTGCTGCCAAAATAATCGACCGTCACTGGCGCGCTAAAAATACGTTGCAAATTGTGCTCCACCAACGAAACTTTTTGCTTTGCGTTGCCAATTCATGAACAACAACATGACATACATTATGACATCGCAGTGGACGTGACGCAGCTCCTCAGCGTTATTTAATTCATGTTTTGGTATCTTTACAAGAAGAATTTTATACAGAAAAACAAGAAAGAAGTGAATTTTGCAATGTGTACGTAGAGAATAGATAATTTTGTAGGTGCGTGTATGTAATTATTGAATGTGTTCAAAACACAAAGGTCACACATTCATGCTGTGACAAACACAAAATTCGAACCATTTGTTGGTCTTTTCATAAAATTTTCAAAATACAAATATTTTTGATTGAAAGAACCTGCACTGGATTTGTGCGTAAGACGCTCGTAGACTACATTTTGCACCTGAGGATTTTTAATGTTACAGAGATACATTGACTTTATGATAGGGTTTTGGATGCTTCCTAAAGCCTCTGGAAACATATAAGAGTTGCCCAAAATGCCAAAGTCAATATTATATTATTTAGACATAAATTTTGCAAAAAAAAAACTAATTATGTTTGAAAATATACCTGGTTCTGAATAATTTGGTTCTTTTTCTGCTTCTTGTAGCATAGAATACACAGCACTCTTAGTTGCATCGTAGTTCTTTTCGTTTTTCTTAAAGTTAACTCTGGAAGTCCAAAAAAGAAAACAATTCTAGAACAATTCTCATTTTAATTATGCTCAAACTCACCCAACAGCACCAGTGGACAACACCTCAGACTGTTTAGTAATAGTCTCAGCAATACTTTGTTCAGAATAAATACCAATGGGTGAATTGTATTGCTTGTTGACCAATTTAGGACCACCGTTAACGGCACCGTTTAACTAGAAACCCAAAATAATTTCGAAACACAATTTCAAAATTTTCGCCAGACTTAAACTTACGAAGGGCTTAGCAGCAACGTTGTGACCTGTTCCGATCGCGTCAATCGATTGTTGGGGCTTGGCTGCAAGTGAAGTCCTCGTAACTGGGGAGTTTGGACTAGCTGAATGCAGGTTGCCAGTTGGGGTCACCTGTGGTCGCCACGTCGATCCACCGCTGAACATTATCACCAATGCAATTAATTACTCAACTCCACAACAAATTAATTCATGGCAACTGAGCAGTTGCGCAACGCCTAGCCAAATAAAACTGCTTACCGTTGGATTGTGATCGAAAAGGCAGAACCTGCCTTGATGATCACATCCTGAGCCTCCTTGTGTCGAAGGTTGTACACATCAGTGTTGTTGATCTTGATCACGGCATCGCCTGATTTCAAGCCAGCACGATCTGCAGGTGATCCTGAATTGACCTTGAAAAGATTGCTAATTTTACTTATGTTATCAAGAAAAACCTTTTTGAACAAATGATGAAATATGAAGTATGTAATTGAAAAATAAAAGATTTTTTGTAATTCATGTAAAATATTATAATAATAAAATAAAATGTACAATAAATAATTCTTTAACAATTTTGACGCATTTCCCGAGCAATTTTTAGTTTTTCCCGCAACATTTTTATATCTTCTGGTACTCCCTGTAATGTAGGAGGTTTTCTTTCAACTTTAGGACGACACTTTTGACCTTTGGCCTGTTTAACAAATTCCTTAACTTGCTCAAGCATCTCTTGCTGTTTCTTTTTCTCGGACGAAATTTTAGCTTTCCTCCCATCTAAATCTTTTTGCACCTGAACCTTTAGCAATAATAACCTCTCTTGCAACTCCATAATAGACATTTCACAGAGTAACCCTAGATTAGCAGTTTCTGTTGGATCAAACTCAGATTTATTACTTCTAGCATTAATTTGTTGCAAAAGTTTGAGTTCTTTAATAAGCGCAATCTTTTTATTAAGTTCTTCTTGCCTCTGTTCATAAGCTTTCTTCAACATGGTCTGTGTTTCATAATCTACTAATTTAGCATTGCAACGTCTTTTTTTCAAAAGTTTCTCTTCTGCTTCTCTAGCTGCTTTATCAATTGCATGAGCCTTGTCAATCAAGACTTTAGTCTTTTCAAGTTCTGCTTGTCTATATCTATCAATCGTCTCCAATAATTTTACCCTTTCCTCCTGATACAACTGTTTCTTAGTTTGATTATTTAAAATCACACGTTTCTTAGCTAAAATTGCCTCTTCTCTTGTAATTAAACCTTGTAAATGTTTTCTTTCAATATCTTGCAAAGATTGTTGCTCCCTAGCTTGGCGGAAGTCTTCCTCCAATTTTTGGTTCAACAGCTCAGAGTCTGGAGAGCCACTGATCAAATCATCAATTTTCTTAATTTCTTCTTCCTTTTCTTTAGTTAATAAAGCAGCTTGGCGCAATAAAGATGATGTTGTACCTTTAACATCTACATTGCCGAATTTAGGTGGAGGTTTTAAAGGTGGGGGTTTATATATTGGTACAGGTGGGGCAGTTCTTCTAGGCTTAGGAACCGCACAGCTAAAAGCGTCCATTCTGGCTAAAGCTAATAACGCGTAGGCTTCGTCCATGTTCTTTTTATATGATAGTTCCAAATCAGCTTCCCAATCGTCGCGAATGTAAGTTGTTTTAGGGATTGGCCCAGCTTGAAATTTTGGTTTTGGTGGTTCCTCTGGAGTTGGTGGGGGAGGTTTAACTCTGGAAAGTAAAGATGGCCCACGAGGTTTTGTCAATTGCTTTTTCAAATTTGCTTTTCTCTCTTCAGATTCTGCTAAGCCAGTATTCTCAATAACTTTAAAAGTTTGCTCGTTCATGACGAATCTTTGCACAACATTAGCCACGATATACTCCTTATCGAAAATTTTGCAACCCAGATGGATAATTTTAATGAGTACATCTTCATTTCGTAAAAAGATTATCAACTCAGTGAAAAATTTTAGATTAACAGTAGAATTAAACTGATCATAGACTTCATTCCAATTTTCTGGTGTTACATAAAACAGTAGGAAATACATCATAACGTCTATTTCTATGGTATCAATGGGTGTCTTTTTTTCCATCTGCCCTTTACTAATCAAATACTCTTTAAACAGGTTTCTGCAATCTCCAATGAAATTCTTATGGCGATACATATGCAGGAACAATTTTGCTTCCTCTTCAGTAATGATATAATCAAAAATTTTCTTTTCGGCAAATTCAAACGGTGTTAACATAGCAACTTTAGCATACTGATTTAATAACGATATAAGGGTTTTAGCTAATAATCCTTTTTCCTTTACGGTTGTATTCGTCGTTATAGTGGTGGTGGTCATTTTGAGTAAGAGGCGATTTTAAAAAAACTTTATATAAATCTGACAAATATTTCAATTTAAACATATTGACATTTTTAATGCCAGCTGTCTTTATGATTAAGTAATGGAAATAGGAATTTATGATGTAGTTTGTTATTGAATTCCAAAAATCACTGAATCACTTTGGGAATTTGTGAAAATGAAATTCGACGCTGGGAATCATACTCTGAACATAGTCTGTCGAACGATGTTGACGTTCGAATTGGGGCCAAATTTGTTTGTATAAATAGTCACGAACCTTCTACTAGGCTAGGCTAGGATCCTTCGCAAAATCAACGATGTTGCTAAAACGAGGTTTCCAATAAATATTTACTTTATTATTGAAAATTACACTCTTTACCTATAGTTAAATCATTAATTTTATTTCTAAAACATTATATATTAACTTTTAATTGTGTTTTAATGTACTTTTTGTATTTCACACTGACATTTTATTTCTCATAATATTTTCGTAGTTGCACCATAACTCTGACAAAATTTAGGTAAATTTCATTGGTCATAACTTGTCAAGAAACGAAAAGAAAATTATGGAGTAATTTTGGAGAGGTTTTTTAAATACTTTGTGTGGAATTGTGATTTATCGATAAAACAAGTTTTCAGGTAGTAAACATTAAGAGGCAAATGAGGTAAATATAGAATCGGTACTGTATAGGCTAATAAGCCAAACAATGCACGATATTTCCGCTATCGTTATGTTTTTGTATTTTGCTGTGTTTTGTCGTCATGGGAAATTGTTTTTCGTCATTTGCAGACTTATTAATATCACACGGTCGACGTAATCAATTCTTACGTAACCTAATTAGTTAACTACTAAAAATGGAAAAAAATGAAAGAAAATGGAGCTATATTTAAGGAAGACCTAGAAACCACTAGACTTTAAACTTGTTATTAAATTGCATCATAGTATAATCAAAGTCAAATTAAATTGGATGATTAACAGTCGCACTGATGACTAAAATCGATCACTAATTGTATATAATTAGTACGTGGCTTATTCGTTATGAACAAACATAGTAATTTGATGAATAATTATGACAAATTCTAATGGCACTGCGCTTGGACATTTTGCACTACAAAGGATAAATGATTCGATAATTTGCGTTGTAGTTAATTGTGTCAAAACATTTACATGTTTTATATAAATTACAATTTAATATATTAAAGACGGAATTAAATCGATTATGAAATTGTAACAAAGTCAAAAATTGCTGAGTCAGCCAATAACTTACAATATTCAAAAAGTAACAAAAGAATAAGGAATTCCAGAAGACATATAAGAGTCAATGGCTTACTCACCTACTCACCTGACTTTAAGTCAGGTAAAAATTCCGGAAAGCTGCATTTAGAAAAGAAACTACTTAAGAAGAAAGCACAAAAGGAAATAACTTTACTCAACTATAAATACAAATAATAAAAATATGATTGAATGTAGATAAAACAAAGATAAAACATTCTGAATTTTATATTTACGGTCGTGTTTTTTACTTAAGCCACTTTAACAATCCAATGCTAGGACAATGTAATATAACAGTATGACTAATATGAATATAACGTATTTAAGTACCTATAGGTAAACCCGATATGTTTCATAGATAAGTAAATAAATAGTTAAGTAGGTTTTGCATACTGATAACCCATAAATATTTCTACTGGCTCAAAACATTTTCATTTTCTTTGTTGCTTTTATTTACTTATTATACAGTGTAGTTTATGTTGGAAATTGGCTTTGTTATCAGTCATTTCCTTCTTCGTAATACACTTAAATAAATTTAAGTAGCAATAAAGCTTTTTTGAATTTCTCTCATTTTTTTGTCTGATAAGTCAAGTTCTGATTCACATTTTCAGGATACTTTACATAAGTAACAAAGTAAGTCAATGAATCGGAAAGGAAATGGATAAATTCTCCAGTGACTTTCTGTTAATGATGAAAGATTGACATGCGCGAACAAATACGAGTCACGCTTGATTGGCAAATGATAAATTGCATTATGCATTTTATGCCATTTCAATGAATTAGTTACAGGTAAATCAGCTCGAGATGATTTGCAAGATGCCTTTCGTACTTTTATTAAGTATTATTGTTATTCTTTTCATTAAATTTATAAATAGGTTTGCATAAATTGTTAATCCAAGGTTAAAGAAAATTTAGCAATAAATATATAACGTAATTTATACAATACAATCATGTAAAAATAGTGATAGTATTATCATACTGATTATGTTAAATTTATGTTTTAATTCAAGTTACATAAGTTAAGGTAAGGTAAACTGAAGTCAAGGTTGATGTAAAGAAAGAATTCAATTCAAGAACATAATATGAGAAAAGAATGAGTATTGAATTTGATTCAATAAACTTTTCATAGCTTAAGAACAGAAAAATCGAAATGAAGAAGTATTAGCCTCAACAGTTGGTAGTACTTGACATTAGTGACAGTTGGGAATATGCTGGGAAGCAAAATGGCATCCTATTATCTACTATTATCTCCACAGGATGTAATAGTCATCTTACAAAGTTGCACTTTTCTTTGCAATAAAGTTTGCAATAAAATTTTAATTTAGAATATTACAAATTGAATATGTTTCTATTTCCTTAATTTTTTTTAACAATCTACATATTTCCAAATGGCAATATGTAGTTGACTTTGATTTTGTAATAAAATCATATATTTAGTGATCATAAGACAGAAGCTTCCTGCAACTGTGTTTATTCATTTAATACGCATCGTTTTTCAACGTTCTTTAGATGTTCAACATATACAGTATGTCTTCACTCTTCATAACATTAATTAAATTTCATTTCATCTGTCCTTACTCCTTCACAGAAACTCAAAATAATTCAACACTTTTTAATGAATTTTAATACCCCAATAAACACAATGTATATGAATTTAAATGTTCTCTGGTGCAATTCATTACGAGTTGTGTTCTGTTAAGATCTGACTTTGAGCATCCGTTTAAGACAGGCCAGAAACCCAGAGACGGACGGCGGCAAGCGGCGGCTATTTATATACTCATACGGCGATTGCGCCAGCCTTTTCGCTTGCGTTAATTCCAAGTCGGACAAAAGGCGCAATTACACATCTTGTTGCCTGGCAACTTTAAAAAAATAAAGCTTATGACAATAAAACAAAGAAAAATACAATTTTTGAAAGAAAGCCAAAGGAATTCTAACCAGAATAGAATAGAAGCTTTAGCAATGGAGTCTAGAAATGAAATTTAACTAACTTTCAATTGTTAATATACCGGAAGAAAGAAAAAGAAAATCCGAGAGGGAAATTAAAGATTAAATAAGAATGATCTGTGTGGGTACTATATAGATATATCAAAGAGCAAATAGATGTGAGAATGGATGCTCTAAATTTGAAATTTTGGCACACTCTGCCTATAATGACTCCCACGTTCAAAATCCTACTGTTGGACGCCGACGCCGATAATGTTTACTTCGACGCTCGTGTAATTTAATACCACTTGTTTACTAAAATGTATCCAATTGATATTAAATTACAGTAGATTACTTCTTAAATATTTATGTATTGAGATTTTAAATTTGTAAATATTTACGTAATTAATTCATCAAATAATTAGTAAGTGCCTGTGGCCAGGTTGAGTTTGGGCAGGGAGCTAAGCACTTTCTGTTGTTTTCCATTTT
>JASKGN010002825.1:0-19105 GCA_030556245.1 Falagria sp. GC000072 | reverse complement strand
TTTGTTTCTATTATTATCTTTTTAAATACATATTAAAATTTACTAACATGTAATTTTCCCCTAAAAGTGGGTTCAACACAATTGTTACCTAAAAGCATCAGGGAACCAAATTTAATTGAAACGATACTATTATTTAAAAACATTATGTATAATATCAATGTTTAACTTATACCAAAATTGATTCGGCATTCTTCGTACCATGCCTTGCATTTTTTCCAATCCCTAAAAGGTTTTGTGTCCGCATGTGTATTGTTGAATCATTTGCAATTCAAAATTTTTATTTATATATTGGAAATACGTTTTCAAATTTAATATTCATACACGTGTAGTGCTGATATGAAAATGTTCTGATAGAAAACTTTCCAATGTCAAACTAATTATTTTAATTAATACAGTGAAAATGCCTTTGCTGTTTTTAAAATTTTAATAGAGGTAGTGATAGCTAAAATTGAAAATAGAAATATAGACGTCAATACAATAATTTAAATATTTTTATGCTGATAGTGATAACCATAAATTATGAAAACTTAAAAAAGGTATATTACTTACTTATTTAAATTATGTCTATATTGTTATTGAGTTATTATATAGGAAAAAAATGTGATTTGTTATATTTTACTGTTTAATGTTTAAACTGTTTACTATTTAAGGAATTTATACAGGTTGTGTCAAAATTTATAAATTAATTTTTATTTTTAATAATATTTGTATACTGAAAATTTATAGTTAGCCCACTATATTTGATCGTAAAAAAAAGAATTTATCGCTTTGTCTTGAATATTGCACAGATTACTAAATTCCAAAGATATACGAATGGAAATATACATAAATCCGCATTCCTTTAATTTCCTATAGGATTCATTTGGTATATAAACCCAAAAAAAATCATTATCGATATCCAGTTATCACTGAACAACCAATATGAAAGTCTTAGCTCTTCTTCTTCTTGTTGGCGTTGTAAGTTCAATTTTTTTTTTTAAATAATTTAAAATTGAGATTTTTTAAAATATATTCTTTAAACTTATTTTGAATTTTAAATAATAGGTTGTGGCCCAAGAGTATTCTGAGTCACAATGCGAATGCATTGCTAAACAGTTTACCGAGTTATTAACCGAAGAAAAACTTGAAATCAGGAAAGCAACTAAGGAAACTTGTCCATCCATGAAGCAAGAATGCATTGATGAGATTAATAAAAAGATTGAAACAATGCGAAGTCTCTTGAATACGAAAAAATGTGAAAATTACAAAATTTTGAAAGACAAGGAAAATAAAGAATTTTATTTCTTTGTCAAGAAATTCCGTAGTGAAAATCCTGAGGCAACATGTCAAGATGTTACTAAAAAGAGTTTGGACAGAATCAAGACAGCTTGCGATAATTCTCAGGACTGTGTTGGTGAACCACACCACCCAGTAGAAGAATAATAATATCATAATAAAATAGTTAAATGATGGAATTGACTTTTCTAAATTCTAAATTTGTAATTTGTCAGTAATTTGTTAAATTTTTTCTTTTTGGTTTAATTTGATGTGTAATAAATTCCAATGAACATTACAACATTATTGTATTTTTCTTCCATTTTAGAAATTAACTCTAACTTTTCCTTCGATACATTTGTTATGTTATAATGATTGATCATTATTAACGAGTTATAGATCGACGCCATTGTCACTATCATGTTTTCCTTTGAATTTCTCATTTTTTCATGTTTCATAGGACTTGCCTCTTTTTTTTCTTTTCTTCTTTTATTTCTATAGAAGTCATTTACCTAATGGTGAGAAGTTTCAAGAAAGTATCATTCAGCCAAAACCAAGAAACAAGTCATGAAAGTCATGATACTGATAGTTATGAAATGATATGTTGTTTTAGTACATCAGTGTCAAGGATAATGGATCTCGAATCCAAACAGTTTCTTTTGATGCGGTATGATGTGAGTTTGTTTGTTTAAAAAGAGAATCATTATACACCCAGCTTTAGGATATAGAAATATATATGTAACCAAAAATACTTTTCAAACAATAAATCATTTCCCTTGGTGGTTTGGTTGCAGTCGCAAATGTCAGTGTTCGCGCAGTTAGTTCATCATGACTTGAGTTATTTATAAATAAAAAATAAATATGCGAAAGAATGCAACTTTCATCAGAAGCAAATATAGCAAGGCAATAAAAAATAATCAATCAAACTTCAAACTTTTAAATTTACAAATTTAGAAAAGCAAGAATTGTTGTTTGAGAAGAGGACAACATTCTATTCGGTACCCGGTAAAAGGGTAGGACGCAAATTTATTTAAGTCGATGCTTATCTCGCGGAATTGCCCATTCGGTTAATAAATGACGGCCGCCCCGGCGGCAACGACGGCGCCGGCTCTTTAACGCCGCCTGGCATCTAATCTACGATCGGAAATCGCTGCGCCATTTGAATCTCCCATCCTTTCTGTACGCCTTCACCCTTAACATCCAACCTTGAAGTAAATGCAGTCAGTATGCTTGAAAACGAATGGCGCCAGTTCCGGTTCCTTTCTAAGTAGTGTTCTAATTGAAATTGCACTTTTAGTTTTAATTTATTTTATCTCGTTGCCGTAACTGCCAAAACGATTCATGTTGTTTCCTTGTTTTCTCTTGCACAAAAGAAAAGCTTTAAAAGTTGTAAATTTCAAATTGGAAATTTTAATTTTTTACATTTTTTGTTTTATTTCGTATGAGCTGGGGGCTATTATTCCTTTCCGCGAACGAACATTGTAGCCCAAGAAATTTATATATCGATATTGTTATGGATATTACTTTTCTCCAGTTACAGACTGTAAATTTTCAATAAAATTTTATGCGTTCTTCGAAAGAGGAACACTGAAAGAAAGATATGCTACAGCTGGTGCTAGGAGCAACCAGGAGCACCATGGGTGGCAAACGCAATAAAAGTCACAGAGTCCTTTGTGCAAGGACTTGCTTTGTGCACAAAACTTTGAGACGTACGCACGCTCGATTTCATCTTCTTCACATGTATTGTTTTCTTTCGATTGTATATTCTTTTTTGAAAATTTATCTTTTTATGATTTATTGTATACTACTCAAAATGCATTGATTTTAATTAAATTTAAGTATTTAAGGAAATTTGAAAACTTTGATCTTTACAAAGAATTCTTGAAGATGGTACATGCATCCTCAATTTAATTGCATATAAGGACCTTTAAAGAACGTCTTTTTAAAAGACGAGAATGTCTTTTTTGAGATAGAAATTTTTCGCTAAATTGCATCGCATCGCATATCCAGGATTCTAAAATACATGCAACGAATATTTCGTTTGAATATAAATATTGATATGCTTGTTATGACGTGTCGTAACAACAGAGTGACATAATGTTTGCGCGATTTAACTTTAAGACTTTTACAGCATTTCCAATAGGGTAAAATTGCCAAACGAGTGATTTCAACGAGAAAAGTTGGAATTTTTCAATTGATTCTTACATACTACAATTCTCATCGTTATCGTTAAAGTAACACTTCTTATCTCTTTTATCTACAATTCCAATTGAATTGTATTATTCTACGTCCCTTAAATATTCTTCAAGTAAGTTGAAGTCAAGAAATTACAGTTTGCAAAAAATTTACAGGAGAAATTGATGCCTCCAGTCAAAGTGATCTATGCACAGCTGTATCGGCAAGAAACTTGTAACAGCATATAATATTTTTGACCTTTTTTGTAAGCGCTCCTCACACTTTTCCATTTTCCGCTTTTTGTCGTCATTATTGCACGCCCTAGTTCAACGTCAACATTTTCCCGAGTCCATCGCTCCTGTTCCTTTTTTATGTTTTACATCTTTCAACTTGAGAGCAGAGACAAAAGGCAATAAGAAGTGTGAGAAACTAGATTTAGAATATTTCAAGAAATAAAATTTTATGGAAATATAAATGATTAATATTACTAAATTTTATATATTTAATCTGTTTCTGAAATTATCTAATTATATAAATCAATAGTTAATTAAATTTAATAGATGAAAGGAATAATTTATTTACAATTGCAATGTGGCATTTGAGATATATTTGGCTGCATAAAATTGCGGTCTAATTTTGGATAGTTTATAATTTCGTTTATAATTTGTATGCGATTAACCCTTTAATTAAACCAAGCCCCATGTATATTTATGAAACTATATCATGTTATGTAATGCTTTTGACAAATTAATTATCTCCTCAATTAATGTAGTATTTTATTCCCTGAATTTTAAAAAAGAGAAATTATAATTTCACATTAAATTTTAATATTAAATACACAGTGAATTAAACCTTTAATAGACAAGCAAATCAAAAGCAAAAATCTCAATTTCCCCGTTTCATAAAATAATACGAAAATGCCTTTCATGCGTGCCTGAAGTTGATTTCAAGATAAAGTTAAAGAAGCAACCCCGCTGCGTGCGTTCCATGAAGCATAATATCAATCCTGCTGCGGGATTACTCTCCTAATTGAATATTTTCATCTGTACAAGTTGGGTCCTGTCGGTTTTCTTACAGACTTCCCAAATGAACAACAAGAATTCAAGAATTCCGCTCAGGAATTGAAATTGTTGAATGTATCAAAAACAAATTGACTTTTTCTCATTTTTATTTTTCATGAGTCCTGATCCTGAAATTTACATATTTAAATTTTAACTCAAAATATTCAAACCAAATTTTCCTCAAGGTCGGAAAGGTCACTAATCAAATTCTTTTTACATGAACACCTAATAAATAATTCTAATCTGATCATCCCTTTGGAAACCAATATGGAAATCAATTCCAATATTAATTGGTCCTAATTTCAATTAACACCCCTTTAGTTTAAAAATAAAATATTTTATAGTACTTAAAGGAATTGATAAAGATAATAATAACAAAACGATTACAATAACTAATTTTAATGAATTGACATTTGATGGGGGCAAAGTCCCAAAGAACCGCGAATGCGGACAAGGCTATGCAAATTGAACCTTTCGGCGCATCGTCGAGCGACTCATTTTCCACTGCGGAACGACCAGCAATGTCTCAGGAAACCAACTGCGAAGGAGCCAACCATCCCCGGAGGAAAATAGTGAATGGAACTACTTGACCCTTTTCGTCTATGCAAATTTAATCACGCCATCATTGTACTTCTACAGTGTTCTCAGAGTAAACTATCTCTATACTAATTACTAACATAAAAGATAAATAAACCCCATTTCTAGCAAGTATTTTAAATTCTAGAAATTCAAAAAGGGATAATTAATAAAATTTAATTTATATTTTTAAGGGTTGCAAGTTAAATATCAAAGGATCTTGGAGATAAATAATAGTAATGGAAGGAGACATGATACAAGACATTTGAGTTTCTTGGGGGGATTGCGATAGACAAGTACGTGCCGGGAATCATTCGCGCTACAAAACGCAATTCCCTGGGGCACATGCATCGCAAAGTCCTGTGCGTTACATTCTACGCCTAAGGAGACATGTTCACGTCTTCTTTGCTCTTGTACTCTTTCGGTGTTTGGCTTTTAGTCTGTCATTTTCTATAAATTTCTATTTTCACTTTTCTGGAAAAATATTTTTTGAAAACTAAAATTTTTAGTAGAAAATATTTTTTGCTTAAATTAATTAGTTGTTGTTTGTTATAATTTGGTTTTAGGGATCCTAGAAGGTCCTGAACGTAAATAGAGATGGTTATTTATTGAGAGGGTAGTGTGAGGAATAGTGTGAGATACGTTGCCGCCTTTGTCACCACGACATGTCGTTATTGCACAACTAGTCAAGCAGCTGCCACCCCTAACTTGACTAAATGCTGGATTTGACTCATGTCCAAACTGGAACAAGCTCAACCAAGCTTATATAACAACACAATCCCAATGAAGATGACTTACCTACATTGGCTATTCAACCGTTACGTCAGGACAAACTAAGGATACTTTATTGTTTTAGTTTAAAGGTAGTTAAATACGGATATTGCTAATTAAATGCTGATTTTCAAATAAAGTTTTCTACAGTTATAGTGTTAAAATATATAATCATAACAATTAATTTGTTTGAAATAAATTTTATTTGTTGTTTTAAACTATTTATAAAATAATTTCATATAATATAATCGCAAATAATTTTAGACAACAACGAATTTCATAATTAAATAATTTTGCAACTACAAACAAGGAATTTTATTAATTCAATTATACCATAGAGCGTATTGCAGTAGTAGTACTAGCGCATCTCTGTATTTTAATTAACTTTTAACGTCTAATTGCATTTAAAACTTTAGGTATGGCAAAATGCATGTAATAAGCACATCTCGTTGTATTCAAAAGCCTTGTTTATTTATCTCCCTGTTTTTAATTTATCATGCTGCGAGTATTGTTATTAGCCTTTTGTGCTCTTAATTTCCTCCATCTTGAAGACAACCAAATGGATTCTGAGCTATTCATAAATAGTCAGAACATCAATCACATTTGATTGATGTTAAATTGAAGTATTTTTAAGAGTTTTCCCAACATACATGAATAAAATTATTAATTATTACTATGAAATTTAATCATATCGAAATGCACTTGATTATAAAAGGTATTAACCCTTTGAACCCTTCATTCACTTGTTCGAACACTGTATATGAGATACACATCCGGATCACATCAGTATTCTCTCGGCAGTTCACGCCACACGCGACATTAAACCAATCTGCACATAAACATTGCCCATGTAACTAACTGCATGCGTGCGGGGGTGCATAACGTTTATTGCTTTATCAAACGCAGCCCCCGTTGCATCGCATTAATGCTGCGCTTCAAATGTTTTACACCCTCATTCCAAGGCTTAACTATCTCCAATTGTTTCAAAACACCCCTGAATTTCACCCTGCATATGATAATTATATTCTGCATAATATTATAGGCGATAATAATTTTGGAATTTATATAGTATATAGATTGTTTAGTAAATTGCAAGATTTTTTTATTGAGCCAAGACAAAAAATGAATAAAACAAAAAAAGGACACAAAAAAGTATATAAATATATAAAAGAAAACAATTCGTATTTATGACACAATTTCAAACTCGGACGGCATCCCGTTATGGCAAAAGAAAAATGTAGAACACGGAACGCAGGCTTTTAAATGACATCTCTCAATCAGGACATGATACCATTGCGATTCTTGGGTTTCACGCTATAAAAATTTATGCGTTCCTAATGCTTGGTTCGATCTAGAATTCTCAAGCGATTTGAGGGTCCTTAACAACAAAAAATATACAGCAATAAACTTAAACTGAAGGCAAAAAATATTTATATGTATAAATCAGGATGTTGTTATCCTTAAAATGAAATGGGAAATACAAGTTGCAAATGCATATTCGATTTTCTGAATAAAAGAGTAAAACAGATAAAAGTGTATACTTCAATCGGGATACAGAGGACTATACTACCAACAAACAAACAAATAACGAAAATTTACAGCGGATATTTACTTGCGCAGAAACAATGTGCTTCCGGCATCCCGAACGCATAGCAAACTACCGTGGAAACGGTAATCGTATTTTCAGCTGGCGCAAAAGAGACTTTTACATGCATTCGAAGAAGAATGTTGTATGCATCCTCATGGTACAGGTAAATCGGATTTGTTTATAACTTTTATTTAAAATAAACTAACTGCTTGCTCGTAAATAAAATTCAAATGACCAAAAAATTATACTAGGAAAATTGAAATTTTTATGTGAAATATTATGAGTAATATAATGATATAAATTCTTTGAAAATTGTGATTTTATTTCCGGGAATTTACACCTCAATTGACAACTTGACGAAATGAAACGTCATGAACACCACTGAAAAGTGGTGATTGGCAATATGTGCATATCTGCACAAATGCAATTCCGATAATATGTCGTATATTCAATGCATGTCATTTTTTTTTCATTTTAACTTTAAACAAATCAGCAAAGTAATCAAACAACACCTACAAATCTCATCATTATTCATAACAAAAAAAAAGAAATCTAAAAATGTTTATAAAATTTATTTCATGAAGAATACTGATAAATGCACTTTAAGAATAGGAACATTGCTCACCAAATGTTGCACTAAGGTGGAGATGGATTTGGTGCGGCATGAAAGCCTGCGGATTTCACATAGGTCGCTGCAAACTGGAAAGTTTAGATGGAGATGTGTAAGGCAAAACCTATGCATTACTTGTGGAGATTGAACCAAAAGAGAAGCAAGCTTAGTGTGGCACTAGAGGTCCTAGAGGGAAAATAGCTACGAGAAGGATTGGGTGGACGAGGAGGACAGACAGAGGCTGGGAATGTTTAATGCCGTGGCACGGAAAACGTTAAGGAACATTAATCGCTCCATGATACCGACGGATTTTTATGTTGGGCGATAACTTATGGGAGGTGTGCTTCCATACACGAATGGATGTTTTTACATATTGTTACACCATATGGTTTTGCTTCAAATTTGTAAAATTTAAATTTATTTTTTTAAATTTAGATCTTATCGTCATTCAAAAAATGTCCCAATTGAATATTTTTATTAAAGTTTTTAAAGTTTCAAATTTTTAAATTTTTTAATTGACAATTAAAAGTTTTTAAGTGGAAAATGAGACACACTGTAGCTGAAAAGAACATAGTCATAAACTTACGGAAAATGACAAAATATAGCATAATGGAATGACATCGTCTACCTAAATGACCACATCAGGTCGACATATTTCTCAAAAACTATTTCGTTACTCACAACGAACTCAACCTTTTGGGCTTTAGCGACGCCGCGTCAGACATAATGCCCCCAGCTCACAACTCATGCATGACTTCCATTCTATTTTCATTCGCTATGAAAAATGAACAACGCTTGCTAACTGAATTGGCTGGATGCATCAAAAAAAGTGATGGAAGTTCCAGTTTTATCAATTTAATGACTTCGTAATATTTCCATTTAATTGCCTTGGAATGATAGAAAACTTCTAAATGTTATAAGTTTTAAGAATATTTGAAAACTATATTGTATAATAAATTTAACTTACATACTTATATATTATAATTCTTGCGCTCGTATGTAATGTGCTCCTTACCACACGTGTAACGTAATACACTATTAAATCTAAATATGCGTCAATCATCATATATTGTAAAATAAAGTTTGTACAACCCTAATTATACTAAACAATTATACCTAATTTTACTGTCATATATAAGAATTAAAGTATTTCCTATACTAATATTTAAATATTTTAAAAAATATTTTAGACTATATGCGATATAATTATAATTTATTACTGCAAAAATATTTTTTTAATTTTTATAGGTTTTAAATCTAGCAGTATATAAGCATGAATTTGCTTTCTATTTCTCTTAAGTGTATATTTCGTCAAATATTCAAGTTAAAAATGAAATCATTTTTAATAGTTTCTCTATTGGTGGCTTTGGTAAGAATTTTAATTATATTACAAAATTTAAAATTTATATTTAATATTTAAGGCTCTGGCCAAAGATGAAACTCCTGAGTGTAAATGTTTACTGAAGAATATAGAACAATTTGCTGATGGAATTAAAGAAAATGGAATACTTAAGGGCGTACGCGATTGCGAGATGACTACACAAGTTAAAACAAGATTCAATGATAAATTTGAAGAGCGAATTAAAAACTCCATGCAACAATATAAAACTGTTAAAGATTGCAATGATATGCCAAAGGTGCAAACCCAAGTAGAAAACAATAAAAATGATATTGAAAAATTTATACACGAGGAAATTAAACATCAACCAACAAAGGAATGCATTGAAGGGAAAATGAAGGAAAGCAATCAATTTGTAGAGAAAACCTTATACAGGGATTGCTCGGCTGAAAAGTTGAAAACCAAAACCCATAAAAAAATATTGAATTAAAAACTGTACCTTGTATTAATTCAAATCAATAATAAAATATTGAGCAAATAAAAATTTTCTTTCCTTAATATCAAATTGTGAACACCTAAAATTTGAAACCCGACAACCACAAAACCACAAGGCGAATCGCGCCCGAAGGTGTTTATTCAAAACCACTAGATCTTCCGGCTGGTAGCAACATCTTCACAACAACGTCTTGGCCCACACGTATTCTCATTTCAAGTCTATTAAGCAATCCTTCGACCATGTTCGTTTCATAGTGAAACCTCACAGTCTCATCACTCAAATCACTTAGTATGGTGAAACCTCTAGTCTAAAATTTAGAACTATAGAACCCTATATAGCCTCTCATCATGCGAATCAAATTGATTCACAACTCGTTGGCTCCCTCTTCATGCAACACGATTCCGAATTAAACGCAAACCGACCGTCCCTTTCCTCAATCATCTCGTCATCACCCACTTCTATATCTTTCAGTTATACACTTTGGATTATCCTTTCTTAAGCAAAATTTCAAATTGGGACTGTAGCGTTTCAGCAATTATGCTTTCGCTTCCGTTAAGTAAGCTTATGGACCAAACCTGAGACCCGCTCTAGGCATCTCTCTATGAGTTGATATGGTCGTTTACATTCAGATTTACTAAATGTACACAGACAGAGAGCATTTGAGGACATTCAAACTGGATGGATGGATGGATTGGGTTTGAATGAAAACTATGCTTGCGGCTGTTTGCAATTACTAAAGCTCTAATGGTCTCGCATGCTTTGGTTCTCATGCTTTGTTCTATCTACACTTGTTATTTTATTTGTACATAGAAAACTATACTTAACTTTATAAATATAATTTAGCATTTTAAATCATGGAAAAATAAGACCAGGATATATATATAATTCTACAGAAGAGATTTTATGTCTTGAAAACAAGAACAGCGATCTACATAACGGAAATTAAATAATTTCCTTTATCATGAAGGTGCATATCAGGTTTACGATCTACTTGCTGCATAAAGAGAGCAAATGTCGTTTCCTTGATTTTTTATGCTTGACACACCTAAAACGACTATAAAAATAAGAGAAAGAACAAAATGGATATAAAACTTGAGTTAATTCTCAAATATTACAAAGTAACTTTACTCATTTGAAGTCTTCCAAGTTTATTAAAATTTTATTACTTTCACAAAAACTATCTTCATTTTTAACATGCTCATTGTCTTCAATAATTACATTTATTTAATAAACAATTAAATTCAAATGGACAAATTGTGAAAAAACATTTTCATATGACAAAACTATAACAAGTAAATTTCACAATAATTATTTCTTAATGTGTAGTCTGAGTGCCCTAAGCACAAACTGTAAAAGCAATGCATTTGACCGATGTTATAGTTTTATTTGCTGCTTCTCTGACGCACTTTTCAAAATCTGGAAGCCCCCTGACTAGTTTCGAAAATTTATCAATATCTTGTAAATTTTCTGTAAGAGTTTTTTTAGTTGCCGGGCAATCCATAACTTCTTTATATGTCTCTGTGGAATCTTTCAGTTTCTTTCTTAAATTAGAGAACCATTGCTTTTGAAGTGTACCTATCATAAAATATTTTAAGACACAATCATCGTAGCCGATAGAGAATCCTAACTCTCCGTATTTAATTTTGGAGTATACCTTATTCATATTGTCTTTAAAACATGGACAATTTGTTTTATCCTATACATCCAATTATAAAAAAAATATATTTATTACATATATTAAATTTAAAAACATTCTTATTTACATACCAAGTTTTCATCAATCTTATCATCAGCAATTGCCTTGAAATAAAAATATAAAAATTTATAAAAAATGTAAAAAAACAATGAATAGTTATTAAAATAACTTACCAAAGAAATGACAAAAACTACAGCAAGGATTAACTTCATTTTGTGTTTGACTATTTCAACAAATAATCAATAATAAATGTATAATTGGAGCTCTACTTATATAGGTATCGAATATCAATAAATTACAATAAAATTAGAATATTAATTAATACGTGACGACATAGTTGTTATTCTAATTTTTATATTCAAATATTCAGACACATAAAATTTGATAAGCAAAGGAATAATTCTAATAATTTAATATTCACAACTGATAACAAACATATACATATAAATATTGAATTGCTTAAAACTGTAAGTTGAAAAAAAAATTTAAAATAATTTTAACTCCCTTACTCATAGTCTTCGAAATACGTATTGCATTATCAAAATTATTTAGTGTGAGTAGGGGTGAATATCAGGTTTACAATTTACTTTTTGTATAAACAGCAAATGTAGTTGATTTTTTTATGCTTGACACAACTAAAACGACAATAAAATAAGGAATATATTACAAAGTAACTTTACTACTTTGAAGTTTTCCAAGTTTATTAAAATTGTATTACATTCACAAAAACTATTTTTATTTTTAATATGCTCATTGTCTTTAATAATTATATTTATTTTATTAACAATTAAATTCAAATGAACAAATTGTAAAGAAACATTTTCATAACAAAAAACTATAAATGGTAAATGTCCCTAAGTGTACAAAGTTTAGTACAGTTTGGGTGTCCTAAGCACAAACTTTAAAAGCAATACCTTTGAGCAATGCTATAGTTTTATTTGCTGCTTCCTTAAGACAGCTATTAAAACCTTTACTCCACCTATCTAGTTTTGAAAATTCATCAATATCATTCAAATTCTTAACGAAATCTATTTTAGTTGCTGTACAATCTTTAACTACTTCATATGTGTCTGCAGCATCTCGCAGTTGCTCTCTTAAGATTTTATAATCTCTTTGTACTCTTGTGTCCATTAAAGGATATTTCGAAGCACAGTAATCAAAGAGCGTGGAGATCTTCAGCAATTGCCTAGAATAAAAAATAAAAATATTTATGGGTAATGTAAAAAAATGAATAGTTATTAAAATTACTTACCAATGAAATGACCAAAACTAAAGCAATAAGAAACTTCATTTTACACTTGACTATTTTACCAAATTGACAATAATAAATTTTAAATTAGAGCTTTAATTATATAGGTATCCAATATTAATAAATCTCCATAAAATTTTAATATAAATGAAGTGACGCCAGAGTTGATATTCCAATTTTTAATATTCAAATATTCAAACACATATAGTTTGATAAGCAAAAGAATACTAGAAATAATTTAAAATTCACAACTGTTATCAACATATATAAATATTGAATTGTTTAAAACTGTAAGTTAAATATAAATTTAAAAATAGTTTTAACACCCCTACTCACACTAAATAATATTGATAAAGAATTACTTATTTCGAAGACTATGTCTTCATCGTACATGCCAATGCAGGTAGTTTGTTTTAGTTTTAGGCTTTGCCTGCCGATGAAGACATTGTCTTCGAAATACGAAATTCATTATCAAAATTATTTAGTGTGAGTAGGGGGGAATATCAACGACTATAAAATAAGAGAAAGAACAAAATGGATATAAAACTTGAATTAATTCTCAAATTTTACAAAGTAACTTTACTCCATTTAAAGTTTACAAGTTAATTAGAATTTTATTACTTTTACCAAAAATATCGCAATTTTTAACATGCTCATTGTCTTTAATAATTACATTTTTAAATTAACTAATCAAATTCAAATGGACAAATTTTCATAAAAGAAAACTATATAAAGTCAATTTCCCATAATTTCTTGATAGAACGAAGCTTAATATAGTCTGAATGCCTAACGCACAAACTTTAAAAGCTATTCCCTTGACCAATGTTTTTGTTCTTTCTGCTGCTGTTTTAACGCAATCATTAAATTTTGGACTTTTATACTTATTAATTTTCGCAAATTCATCAATATCATTCAAATTCTTCAGGAGATCTCTTTTAGTTGCTGGACAATCTTCAATTGCTTTATATTTGTCTGCAGAATCTCGCAGTTGCTCTCTTAACTTTTGAAAGTCTTTCTTTGCTACGCCATACCCAAAATTTGTGGAAACACAGGCATCGTAGCCCAAAGTGAAACCTATATCTGGAAGCCAATGGTATACCTTATTCATATTGCTTTTAAAACATGGACAATTTGTTTCATCCTTTACATCCAATTATAGAAAAGAGATATTTATATTTGTATATATATATATGTATACCAAGTTTTCATTAATCTGACCCTCAGTAATTGTCTTAAAATAAGAATTTATAGCAAATGTGAAAAACAATAAATAGTTATTAAAATTACTTACCAAACAAATGACAAAAACTAAAGCAATGAGAAACTTCATTTTGCTTTTGAACATTATCACCAAATAGACAATAATAAATTTTAAATTGGAGCTCAACTTATATAACTTATATAGCTATCCAATAGAATTTCAATGCAAACGTGCCGTTATTTAAAAATTCAGATCATAAAATGTGATAAGCAACGGAATAATTCTAATAACTTGAAATTCGCAACTGATAACAAACATATATAAATATAATTAAGTAAATTTAAAATTAATATTGTGATTTATTTTTAAAAAGTTTAGAATGCTTGATGGTACTTAACTATTCTTTAAGGTAAAGAATTTAAATTAATTTGAAATTCTAAAAGTGAAAATTCAAAAAAATTGAAATTTTGGCTAGGAAGAGAAAAATCCGTAACTTTTGTTTTATTTTCATACGCTAATAAACATTAATAACGCTTGCAAACTGAATTAGCTAGATGTATCAAAAAAAGTAATGGAAATTCCAGTCTTATCAATTCAATGACTTTGTAATATCTTCACTTAATTGTCTAGAATGATAAAGAAAACATATAATTATTTTATGTTTTAAGAATATATAAGGACTGAAATGTATATTAAATTTAACTTACATATAAAATTTAACTAATTTAATTAAAGATATCGCTAAAAAAATGATTTAAAATTGCGAATTAGTTCACGAATAAATTTTACGTTCTAATGTAATGTGCTCATTACCACACTTGTAACGTTATATGCTATACATAAATCTACATGTGCGTCAATCATTAAAATATGTATACTATGTATTTAGTATTTTATTTTATTTTTAAGTTGTATTAATAAAAGTATTCCATGTATAAAAAATTCTAAAAATTCAAATACTTCAGACCAAAAGCAAAATATTTATTGTTTTTTACTACAAAAATATTTTACTTATTTTATTATATTTCTTATTATTGTATATTTCGTCAAATATTCAAGCTAAAAATGAAATCATTTCTAATAGCGGCTATATTGGTAAATCTGGTGAGACATTTAACTATATTACAAAATGAAAAATTTATATTTAATTCAAGATGATATTTAAGGCTCTGGCTGATGATGAAAGTCCTGAATGTAAATGTTTCCTAGAGAATATCAAACCTTTTGCTAATGGAATTGAGAATAATGGAATATATATGGCTATATACAAGTGCGCAACCAGTTCAGAAGGTCAAAAAGAAGTCTATGATAATTTTGCGGAACTATTTGAAGACTCCGTCAAAATGTTTAAATCTGTTAAAGATTGCAGTGAGAAAGAAAAAGTGTATAACCAAGTAGAAAGCAATAGGAATGAATATGGCAAATTTATAGAGGAGATTAGAAATCAATCTATAAAGGAATGCATTAAAGAAAATCTCAAAGAGACTAATTAATTCATCCAGGAAACTCTATTCAAGGAATGTGACGATGTCAAAAACTAAAAAACCAAAACCCATATAAAATATTAACAAATGTTACGTGTATTAATTGAAATCAATAATAAAATAATCAGCATATAAAATTTTTTTCCTTAAAATGAAATTGTAAACACCTCAAATGTATAACCCGATTTATAATCAGACATAAAAAATGTCTGAAACCAAGGAATATTTCTAATAATTTAAAATTCCTAATTGTTTACAAACATAAAAATATACATATTTACCCAACGTCTATTCTAATACACACATTTCCTAATAATGCTTGGCAATCAAAATACTATCTCTGATTTCTCCAACATTTAATAAAATATTCGTTGGCAATTAACAATAAAAATAAGGAGTAGCATATAAGAAGCTACTATCGAAGTTAAACAGTTAACCAGGGCAGAATAAACTGCACTAACTAGGAAGCCATGCGGAAGAAGATTTGCCTCAGAGCTATTGTAATTGTTCAATTGTGGATTCGCAATTTGATAGGAGTACTTAGACATAATCACACCATAAATGTATCTCTCTGATTCTAAGGTCTCTATGAAGTAATCAATACATAATATAAATTTTATTTAATACTTTGAACTTTTCGATTTATTTTATTTTCTATAATAATAAGATTTCTCATTGCAAAAGTTATTTTCTTATCATACAAAACACACTCAGAAAAATAAATAAAGACCAATTGTGCATAGATACATTGCACATTACATCCCACCGATAAAGTCTGAAAATTATCAGTATATTTTTAGGTACCTAGATTAACTTTTGTGTACTGATAACAGCCAATAAATTTCTGGTTGACTACATTTTAAGCAGTCACTTTCATTGTAACATAATAATATCTGAAAGTAGATCATTCATAATATTAAATTTATCATTATTGGATTTAATTAAAATTGAATTATATATTGTGATTTTAAAATAGTTCACAATGCCTGATGGTGCTTATGTTCCAATTGATGATCAAGACAACTATTCTCCAAGGTAAGAATTTTAAATTAATTTTAAATTCTAAAAGTGAAAATACATAAATTTAAAGATTTTAATTTTTTTCAGATGTTGTTCAACTTGGTCAGGAAGAGAAAAAGTTATGGGATGGTCGATAGCAACTTTATCTTTATTAAGTACAATTTTAATAATTATTCTGTTGAGTCAACATGATTCAGGTAAGAAAACAATTGATATAACAAATAATTATTAAAATTTATATATATATGTTTTTAAATTTAGGATATATACCACCTAATCCAACTCAACCAACTGAACCAACCACCCAACCAACACCTACAACCACACCAGTTTCATCAACAACAAAAATTACAGGAGTTCCAGAAACAACTGATGCTACAACTACTACAGAGTTACCATCTACAACTAAAGAACCTGTGACTACAGAAATTACCACAAAGGAACCCACAACAAATTCTACTACTTCAATTGAAACAACACCGGAAACAACGGATGTACCTTCAAGTACCACAAAGAAGCCAGAAATTGCCAATGTAACCATTTCAGGAATGAATATTGGAGTTTTGGAAAAACCATTAAGGTTTAGTGTTAACAAAATTAATTATACAATTGATTAAAAATTGATTAAACAAATATAATACTACTTAATTTTTTGTACTTAAAATTGAACACATTTTTTTAAAATATTGAAAATTTTTATTTAAAATAAAAGTAGATACTTTCAAGAAATATTTTTAACAGATTACTACTCTCGAATCAACGTCAAACTTCCAAACTTTAAATAAGGATTAATTCAACTATTGCTTGCTACTTAATATAAAAAATCCAGAAACTCATCGTTTTGTTCATGAACTTTACTCATACTCAAGTAACTGGAAGTTATCTCAGAGTCAACACAAAAATAAAAGAAAAACCTGGAAGAGGAATACCTGTATTGAAAATATGGGTGTTACTTTACTTTTTCTTTACTTTCTTACTTTTTTCCAGGAATGTCTTCAACGCGACGAAGCAGATGAAAAGTTCTCAACACTTAAAGAGAAAATTGCTCACCTTTCTTCTTCTTCTGGATGTTGTATTTTTAGTTTTTGTATTTTTTTTTATAACATAAGCACTAAAAATTTAAACTAAAATTGCTTTAGCAATAAAAAGTTTCATATAAAGTCCTTTCTTGTGTAAATAATGTACAACACATTTTAGAGAACAATCGTGAAACACTGATAACGATTCGATTGTTGTACTACCCTTTAAGACCTTAGTTTTCTCCCTCTTAATTATTTACGAAGGTGAATTTATCGTCAAGCATTAATCCACTCGCCTTCTTGCATTGGCAGCTTTATCAGCTAACAATTTATGTGTAGCATGTTGGTCACTTTGTTTTCTTAAACCTTCCCATTGCCCTTATAACCAATTCCTTATCCTAGAAATTTTCTTCCACTTTCTCTGGCAAGGATCTTTTCTTATTTTTTTTTTTTAGTTTGTCTAAATAAAAATTTACAAATTTTAAGGATTTCCAGAAAAACAGAATCTGTAACAAGAAAACGTATAAAAAGAATCTGCAAAGATTAAATTGCCTACATTTTCATGAAGAGATCTCTTGAAGATATCGAATGCGGAATGGCGACGCGCATCGGAAAAGTCGCACGGCACGGCGGGAAAAGATTGCGTGTGTGCGCCGGCTCACGCTCACTTTATGTTGTTCTAGATTCAAAGTTTCTATGGGTTTTGCGGGTGGAATACAAATGCGTCGGCTGGCGTCGCGCCGCCGCCAGCCACCCCGTCGAGGTCCTCCTTAATGACGTCATCTAGAACGAAACGCGACGACTTCCGAAAAACGTCCTACATCCCTATACCTACTCTATCTTGCTGTCACGCTGTTTCTACGACGCGAGATAGGTGACTTTTCTTTCTTTATGTATTAACTATTACTATACAGTGTGTTTAAATATTTAAGAGTTCGTATCTCATATATTCTCATTTAAAAGTTCCGTTGATAATTTATTAATAAAATCTTGCATGTAAGAATATTATATAAAGAATAAAGTTTATTCTTTTTATCAAGTGAGTTCCGGTTTATTCATTATCGTCGAGTGGGTATGCACTCAAACGTGAACTCGGAGTTTTCCTTGTTTCCCAAAACGAAAAGAAAGAAAATAAAACTCCGGTGTATCTGCGTATTACCATTGGAAAACGAGCTTGAAAACTTGTAAATTATTCTGCATAATAAGGGCGACGGAGCCCTTGCTCTCGATTGATATAAGAGGAGCAGGAATATAAAACAAATCAAAGTTTGTTTTATTTTTACCTTAATGCGCTTTTGTTTTCTCTCGTTTTTTTGTATTTTGTATATTTAGTATTTTCTGTATATAAAAAAAAATATTAATTTTTATTATGTGAAATGAATATAAAATTAATTTAATAGAAAAAATTAAATAATTTAAATTTTATTAAAAAAAAAAACAGAAATGTTTGGATTCGAACCTTCGATCCTCAGTGCAAGTCTGGCGCTCTTACGACTGAGCCACCAAGCCTGTTGCAGTTTCAATGTTGGAACTTGCTTTAGCTCTCAAGTCGCATGCACTGTGCTG
>JASKGN010002806.1:0-17683 GCA_030556245.1 Falagria sp. GC000072 | reverse complement strand
GTGTTATCTGTTATCTCCATTATTATTATTCCAATTAACTTTGTTTAATTTTAACTATTTACAACATATAATTTTATTATTCACAAATTTTTGTTACTTTCTGGTTATGCAACCAACATTGCATTTATGTTAAATTTATTACAGACGTACGTCCCACTAAGAAATTAAACTTAATTTTTAATCAATTTATGCTGTTTTATCTTAAATAAGGCAATATATTACTTAATTAAATAGAATTTTTCTTATTTAATTAATGAAATAATGTATTTGCATATATTTTACTCCTACCGCAAAACCAGCTGACGAATCAAATTACAAAAGAAATATGAGCAATACATACAACTTTGACGAAACACAAAGCGATTAGATACACAAAAATTGCTTGATAAGAAGCATTGTCTTCATGAACATTGCTCCAAACGTACAAACTACATTTGAATACATGCAACTATCTTATTCTCGTCTCATCTGTTGCCGGTGAAAGTGAAACGTTGCAGAAACAACAAATTTTCATATCATCATGGCTTGGACGTCGTATCAATTGTCCCTTGCCTTTTTAATGGTAATCACAGGTAGTATTAACACCATAAGTACAAAGTAAGTTTCATTTAGTCTATTTTAATAAGATATAGACATTTGTTAATGTGTAAATTGCATGCAGGTGGGCAGATGAACTAAAAAGTATTGGACGAGATGGAACACTAAGATCCTTTGATCATCCATTCATGCAAGCTTCTTGTATGTTTCTTGGAGAAATATTATGTTTGGTGACTTTCAAAATCTTGTATTTTATATACAGTCGACAAGGGGTAAGACAAAACTCATATTTTAAGTTGTTATTATTATTTTGATATTTTTCATTAGACCGAGAATACAAAGGCATTGACTAAAGGCAACAGAAATTTCAATCCAATGATTCTTTTTATCCCAGCTATGTGTGACATGACTGCAACATCAATAATGTATCTGGGATTGACTTTGACTTATGCATCAAGCTTTCAAATGTTTAGAGGATCAGTAATAATCTTTGTTGGATTGTTAAGTGTTGGATTTCTAGAAAGAGTCTTGAAAAAACGCGAATGGGGCGGGATATTTATGGTGATTGTAGGGCTTACAACTGTGGGCACTGCTGACTTTTTGTTTTCTGCAAAAGGAGAAGACACTCCAGATAGAAATTCAATTATTACTGGGGATATTTTAATTATTATTGCTCAGATTATCACAGCAATTCAAATGGTTGTGGAGGAGAAGTTTGTTACTGGACAGGACATTCCTCCGTTACAGGCAATTGGTTGGGAAGGGATTTTTGGATTTGTAGTTTTATCTCTCCTACAAATTCCGTTTTATTACATTCACATTGGGCCTCCCTTTAGTAACAATTCCCGAGGTGTTTTGGAAGACACCATTGAAGGTTTTATTCAAATTGGAAACAATTGGCGATTGTTTTTTGCAATTATGGGTACAATTATCTCAATTGCTTTCTTTAATTTTGCTGGGATTAGTGTTACCAAAGAAATGTCTGCTACTACACGGATGGTTTTGGATTCTGTGAGGACGATTGTTATTTGGATTGTGGGTTTGTTATTTATGCATCAGGCTTTTATTTGGTTACAGGTAAATTTGAATTAGAATTGTGTTAGTTATTATTTTGTTAATTAATTTTTTTTGTAGCTTTTTGGATTTATTGCGTTAGTGATAGGAATGTGTTTATACAATGGGATTACTCTCGGATCTTGTTTCATGAGATTAATGATTTTGTCGATGAGATTAAGAGGAAGACGTGCTGAAGATGAAGTTATAATTAATACTCCTGCTGATCAACCTGATGATCCAATAATTAATGCTTAAAAATATATTATCTATTATATTCTTAGATTAGATTAGTTGCTGCATATTAAACCAAACGAAAATCATTTTAGAAATAATTAGGTAGTTATTTTGTTTTGGATATGAAAACGATGAGACTCGCTGTAGCTGTGAGTAAATATTAAGCAAGGGAATCAAAAATTCGATGAAGATCTTAATAGTAATTTTAATTAAGCCATTATATTATTAATTATTATATTGACAAATGAATAAAATTATATATTTTAGCAAACTGTAATTAAATCTGCTTTATTTCGAAGCTAATTGTGTTTTTAAAATGGTTTCTTTAAGGGAGAAGTTTTAGACAACCAAATCCAATGAAATTATTGATTTTCAGTGGGTTTTCACCCCTCAAGACATTTTAACGTCGACGTGTGCTTTTGCCGGTTTGTTTTTGTGATGTTTGGATATTAAACCAGAATTTTTATTGTTTATTTCTCAAAGATATAAATAGTACATTAACTTAGGGCTGATAACAATGGTAGTACACTTGATAATTACTAAAATATTGTGTTTAGAGTTCATTTAGTGAGGAAATTTCCATTGGAGAAGATAATTAATAATGGAAACATTAAAATGGTGATAATGTTAATGAAGAAATAGTTCTGTTTGGATTTTCAAGTAAAATTTGTGTATTTTTGGATCAACTAAAGTAAGTTACCAAATAATTTCGTGTTTTTCTAAATTGTAAAGGGCTAAAAACTGGAAAAACAAGTTTTACCTTCTACAGCTGTTCTTGAATTAGAATTTATTTACCTGTAGATATTAAATCCCCACGTTTCATTCTAGTTTTGTTTAGCTAGCTCAGTGAAGTTAAGTTTTGTTGTTAGCTCGAATAAGTTGTACTGTTATTGTTATTATTACTTACTTGGTGTCGTTTTAAACAGCAGTAGCTCGAATAACAAACCGAGGTCGGCTAGTTTGTTGCTTCCTTGCTTTTTATTTCAATTAAAAGTGTGTCACTAAATATCACAGCGTTTTTTATCTAAATTCTTAGTTTTTGAGTGTAGTTTTTCCAAAAGATTCCTGTCATTTTACTCAGTTGATATTTATTTAAAATATTGTGTTTATAGATATTTGATAAAAGATAAAAACCTGGATAAACAGTAACAAGTAGAATTTCTTATCAGAATAATGTGTAGGTGTTTTTAAACTGATAAAAATCAAGTTACAATTGCTTAAAATTATTCTAGTTTTAATAAAATCTTTTTAAATTATTCAACTAGTGAGTTATATAATCAATTTTAAATTGAATAATTCGTAATTTTATCACGAGACATAAAATAATTGCTGCATACGTTTCAACTTTATTTCACATTCCTTTAGGTAAGTTCAAGCTTTGTTTAAACATTAACAAATAAGGTCAAAGGCATATTTAATCTTTAAAATCAGTAATCCAATAGATAATAGGCATTATTCCAAGTGGCTTTTATTTATATTTAAGCTTATTAATTTCTTTGTTGAATCTTGACGTCATGCAGTTGTTAAAAATAAATTTATGTCTTTTATCAACAAGTGAATTGAATAAACACATGTGCTGGACAGAAATAACTCGATATTTCAAGGTTGTAACTTTGCAAAATTAATATTTCCAATTAAAATCGCAATTTTACACAAAAATTCTAAATTTTTTTTAAAGTAAATGATAAAATTTGCATGACAACGTACATGGTCTTTATTCCATTATCAAAAATCAAGTAGTTTAATGATAAATTAACACAGCTTAACAAAAACTGAAAAACAAATTATTATGTAATAACATGCACATGTAAAATCACTGATAACAAGTTGTAACTCCCACTGAATAAATAACTTGACCAACATTCATTTGTTATCATTGAAATTGAATAACAGGTCATGAAATTAACAACTCTGATAATTTTGAGAAAGAATTACTGTTCAATTCATATTCAAATTTGATTAATTGAACGTTGTTTAAATTTCAGTACAATGGCAAATAAAAACAGCCCGTTTTTATATCGCCAATGGATGGTAAATAATTGTGCTGCTGCCCCTGCTGGGGGTGGAAACAAAGGTCTTAAAGGTGTAGTAGCAGGTGGAATCACTGGAGGGATTGAAATCTGCATAACTTTCCCCACAGAATATGTGAAAACTCAATTGCAACTGGATGAAAAAGGTGACAAAAGGAAATACAAAGGTATTTTGGATTGTGTTCAGAAAACAGTGAAAGAACATGGAATTCTTGGTTTGTACAGAGGTCTGAGTGTTTTAATTTATGGATCAATACCAAAAAGTGCTGCCAGGTAAACAAAAACAATTTCAGCAAACAATTTCAAAAACAGAAATTCTTTTTAGATTTGGGACTTTTGAAACTATGAAATCACATTTAAAGAATGAAGATGGCTCAATCTCAACAAGCAAAAGTTTACTCTGTGGTTTAGGCGCTGGAGTAAGTGAAGCAATTTTAGCTGTAACACCAATGGAAACAGTTAAAGTGAAATTTATCCATGACCAACGATTAGCAGTGCCTCAATATCGGGGTTTCTTCCATGGGGTTTATACAATTGTACGAGCTGAAGGAATTGGAGGAGTTTATAAAGGAGTTACTCCAACTGTTTTTAAACAAGGAACCAACCAAATGATGAGATTTGGAGTTATGGAAAGTCTAAAGGGATGGTATCAACAAGGTGATACTACAAAGAAAATTCCCAAAACTACCATTGGAGCTTTTGGTTTCGTCGCAGGATTTGTTTCAGTCATTGGCAATACTCCTTTGGATGTTGTGAAAACTCGAATGCAAGGATTAGAAGCTGCTAAATATAAAAACACATTAGATTGTGCTCGCCAAATTTTTGTTCATGAAGGAGTTGCTGCTTTTTACAAAGGCACTGTTCCTCGATTAAGTCGAGTTTGTTTAGATGTAGCAATTACTTTTATGATTTATGAAAGTTTCCTAGACTTATTTAACAAGTTTTGGCCGTAAATTACCAATAAAATCATTCATACTTTTGTATAATAACTGATGGAAACATTCCATCAAGAATTTTCTCTTGTAAATGGCTAAGGAATTTGTTTATACGAAAAATTTACCACCGATTGTGTTTGTGGCAATTGTGTAAGCTTATTTTTGAACTGTTGTTTGTTTTCTAGTAATGGTGATGATTGTAAATGCTTTTTTCGTGATAATTTGGATTTATAAAACTATACTCAAAAATTTTGTTATTAAATTTTTTAATTTACATATAATGATGTTTTTCTTTTTGAAACTAACTTTAATTTAATATAAAAATTTTAATTTTATAATTTAGCAGTAAATTATATTGTAAAACTAATTTTAAACTAATTAAATTTAAATTTAAAAACTTAATTTTTTATAAAACGTTTGTCTGTTCTTAATTTGCAAAAAATGACAAACGTGTAATTGTGGTTGCATTTCAAATGTCAAATTTCAAATTGTTGCGGTTATAAATTTTTTTGAAGTTTATTAATAATAATTAAAAACGACATTAAAAATTATATACAAAATTATAATTATAACAAAAATTTTAATTATATTTTACTAAAAACAATTTAATTGCCAAAAAATGACAAATGATAAGAGTCCTTTTTTGTATAGACCATGGATGTTAAATAATTGTGCAGGAGCAGCAGCAGGAGGTGAAAACAAAGGTATCAGGGGTGTTATTGCAGGTGGAATCACAGGAGGAATTGAAATCTGCATAACATTCCCTACAGAATTTGTGAAAACTCAGTTGCAACTTGATGAGAAAGGCGATAGAAAAAAATATGATGGTATCATTGATTGTGTTAAGAAAACAGTCAGAGAAAAAGGATTCTTTGGTTTGTACCGTGGTCTAAGTGTTTTGGTTGTTGGATCCATACCAAAAGCTGCTGTCAGGTGATAAAACTTTTCATCTAGAACTTCTTATACTCACAATTTTATTTTAGATTTGGAACCTTTGAAACTTTGAAATCACATTTAAAAAATGAAGATGGTTCAATCACAACAGGCAGAAGTTTACTCTGTGGTTTAGGTGCTGGAGTAAATGAAGCAATTTTAGCTGTGACACCAATGGAAACAATTAAAGTGAAATTCATTCATGATCAACGACGACCAGACCCTCAGTATCGTGGTTTATTTCATGGGGTTTATACAATTGTACGAACTGATGGATTTGGAGGAATTTATAAAGGAGTGGTTGCTACTATATTAAGACAAGGAACCAACCAAATGATGAGATTTGGTGTTATGGAAACTTGCAAAAGATGGTACACAGAGGGTGATCCCAGCAAAAAAATTCCAAAAATTTTTATCGGATGTTTTGGTTTTTTCGCAGGATTTGTTTCCGTCATAGCAAATACACCTTTGGACGTCGTGAAAACTAGAATGCAGGGCTTAGAATCTCATTTATATAAAAACACTTTAGATTGTGCACGACAAATATTTGTTAACGAAGGTGCTTATGCTTTTTACAAAGGTACTATTCCTAGATTAGGCCGTGTTTGTTTAGATGTAGCTCTTACGTTTATGATTTATGAAAGTTTCTTAGATTTGTTTAAAAGGTTATTTCCTTAATTCTTATTTATGAAGACATTGAAAATTATTAAAATGATTAATTTTAATTAGTAAAAATTCTTTGTGGACGTATGTCGGTTCTTAATTTACAAGAAATAGCAATTATGTACTTGAAGTTGCCTATGCAATTAACTGATAATTTTGAAAGGGGAAACGTCACGTTTGACAGCATGTAGTGTCGTATCATTCGTATCCGACCCGAATGATATCAACTACAAAAGTTTTTTTAATTTTGCATTAATTAGGGAGTACTTCCTTAAATATTAATTAAACTCATATGTCTTTACTGATGAGATAAGGTAATTAAGTGTAGAAAATTAGTGAAGAAGAGTCCGACGACACCAGAGATAAGCCCTGTCGGTCGGTATAAAATGGCCAGAGATTATGATCATTTGTTTAAATTGCTGATTATTGGTGATAGTGGTATGTAATTAAAGTATCATTACATAAATCCCCGAATTGTAGGCGTATTGGAGTTAATTTATTTATAATTAATGTTGTAGGTGTTGGGAAGAGCTCTCTATTGCTTCGATTTGCTGATAACACATTCAATGGGAGTTATATTACTACAATTGGTGTGGATTTTAAAATTCGTACTGTTAATGTAAATGGAACTCGAGTCAAGTTACAAATTTGGGATACTGCTGGTCAGGAACGGTTCCGTACTATTACTAGTACCTATTATCGAGGTACTCATGGTGTCATTGTCGTTTATGATGTTACAAATGGGGAGTCTTTTGCTAATGTTAAAAGGTGGTTACATGAAATTGAACAAAATTGTGATGTAGTCAATAAAGTTCTAGGTAAGTTCCCTTTTTGTTGCTTTTAAATCGTGAAATTTAAACAATTAAATATTTAAATCTTTCAGTTGGTAATAAAAATGATGAACCAGATAGGAAAGTTGTGTTAACTGAAGATGCCAAGCGTTTTGCAAACACAATGCAAATAGAATTATTCGAAACGTCAGCGAAAGATAATATAAATGTGGAAGAGATGTTCCTTAGCATAACGAAAGAAGTGTTGAAGCAGAAATTGGATATGCGAGAACGTCAACAGGAGGCTAATCCGAACACAGTGAATTTACGCAAGCCTAATAAACAACCGCGGAAAAAATGCTGCTAGCACCAACTATTATCATTCCTTCTTTTACTCAAGGTAAAACCAACTAATTTCGGAGATTTTCGAGGGTGCTTTTTAGGCTTTTTATAATTTACATTTAGTATCTCGAGGTTTGCACCTTTTGTACAAACTTCGGGAGGATTTCATTGATATTACCGTACCGTCGCAGTTGATCCCAAAAATTATGTTTTAAATAATGAAAAATGCAATAACTATTCTTAGAAAGATCGTATTTTATATTTATCTGTGCATGTATGAATTTTATTATGATTAATGTTATTATTTTATAAATGTATTTTTGTAATGTGTAACTAAGCTATTTGTACAATATTCGTAAACGAAACTAGAAAGCGATAGCATTTATACAATTCAATTGATACTAATCAAATTCTAGTTTCTACATTTTTATTATTAGTAGCAGTAGGAATAATATGCCAATATATTGTGGTCGGTAACAAAAAAAAAAAAGAAAAGAAAGTCAATCAAAAACATTGTAATTCGATAGTTAACCCAGTGATTTATATTTTTAAACAAATTGCATTTTACATTTTAATTTTGCCGAAATGAAACAAACAAAAAATGGTATGTTAACACAACAACTTTAAAACATATCATGTTACAACATTAAACAGAAGGAAAATTTAATAATATATGTATTACAACAAGAAATTTTGCTTCCGTATTGAAATTATCTTTTTATTTATTTAATTGATAAAGTTATACATGTAATACATATATCCTAAGTAAACTTTATGTGTTGTATAGAATATTATGAAAATCATGTAATTAAATATATGTAATATAATTTAAATTTATGTAATTATTATTTTTTGTCAATATTTATCTTCCAAGTATTAAAAACAAAAAACAATTGAAGCAAATTATGTACAACATTTTTTTCTGTATGAAAACAAAGAGGAAATAAAAGACATGACAAATTTTAGAAACAACTCATTGCTGATTCAATTCTTTTGTTATTTTTATGACTTTATTTGAAAAAAACTAATCAATTTGTCTTTCCTGATAAATTTTTAAGATTAACAACTGTTACATTACATTACAATGAATCATAACAAAATTACACTGAAAAAATAGCACAAATAGATACTTATGACAAATCAGTTTCTCTCAATAAGATAAAATTAATCTAAACTCAATTATGACTCAAACAAATTAATTAATTTCAAACAAAAACAAAATTTTTTCATCTAGGGACTTTCTTTTTACCAATTTTTAAGTTGGCAGCATTTGTTTACAATTTTAAGTTGTCACCACTGCGTCTGTCAAAAACAATTCAAATTTCAAACAATAAATTACAGTATTTCAACAACAATATTCAACGACAGTGGCATTTCAAATTAAATTTAAATGCAATTTAACTAAATTCCAGTGATTCACATAATTTAAACAATTAACATCAAGATATTAATCCATTAAACAAGCAGGTGAGAAGAACCTTGATGCAATTATCTATCTCTTCAATGTATAAAGACAGCCATTTTGTAATTCATAAACAAATTTAATAATTAAACTTGTTTATGTTGCATGTCTAAATTAAATAATTTAAATAAATTCTGACAAATCAAATTTGGCAGCGTTATAGCACGGAGCCGAACCATTCCGGAAATAACATATGTTTGCTGTGCGGAGGCTGGCAGTTCAATGTGGTGTAGATTTTGCAAGGAGGACCGGCCATCTTTGTACAGTAACTTGTTTGTTTGGTGGAATTAGGATCAAATTTTATTTGTAATTAATGTCAGAACCACAGTCGGCCCTTTTATTGAGAAAGCAACTAGCAGGTAAATGATTTTCCGCATTAATTTTCATTTATTCACGGGCATGTCTCTAATTTGATCGGCGCCTGCCTTCGAATCATCGTTTTCGTTCATGTAATTCTAATAAGAATTGAAAAGCTTGAAAATCCCAATTGGATCGAATAATCTTGCGAGATTTTGCTGAAAACGTGCTGTTTAACCTTGTAATTATCTAATTTTTCAATGTGAATCGTATGAGATAAAAAAAAAAACAAATTTGCTGATCAAGGGGGCTCTCATTATTTAAACATTTTTATTGATAGAATTCTTGTGGGGATTTTTAGTTAAGATTGGGCAATAATTATCAATGGGAAACGAAAAATCAATAGGACGCATTATGTCTGCATTTTTAATTTTTTTGCTTTCACTTTTAGCTTTTATCTTTTGTGTTGCAAGTTTTCTTAGTTCTTATTAGAATTCAGTTAGAAATTGTTTAATTTCATTTTCAGATCTTGTTTTAGATTATTTCAAGATCCTTGAGTAAAGATAATTATATTTTATTGAGTCATTCTTTTCACATCATAAAATAGCTTGAGCTAACCTCAAAATCTCTTCGAATAGATTTCTTCTTAAACCACATGCTTTTTTATCAATAAAGAATTTACTTGACTTTAGAAATCTTTACATTTTGTTAATTTATTAGTCTAATGTGAGTTGAAATGTTTTAGAACTGAATAAAAACCCAGTCGAGGGTTTTTCTGCTGGGCTTATTGATGACAATGATATATATCGATGGGAGGTGCTTATTATTGGACCACCAGATACACTATAGTAAGTTTTGCTTCTTTAAATCTTAATTTTAACTAGTCATATAATTTAAATCTTAAATTTAAAGAGTTCATATTAAAATTTTAATTTTTTTATATAGCGAGGGAGGATTTTTTAAATGTCATCTCAATTTCCCAAAGGAATATCCTCTTAGGCCACCAAAAATGAAATTTGTCACAGAAATATGGCATCCAAACAGTAAGTAACTTAACTTTAGAAATTCAAATGTTTTTTGGTGGTTTTGTACAAGCGACGAAAATTTTCAGTTGATAAAAATGGAGATGTATGTATATCAATCCTCCATGAACCAGGCGACGATAAATTCGGCTATGAAAAAGCATCGGAAAGATGGTTGCCTGTGCATACAGTAGAAACAATTTTAATATCAGTTATCTCGATGCTTGCGGATCCCAACGATGAGTCTCCAGCGAATGTGGATGCAGCTGTAAGTACTCAAAATCAATCCTAAATGAGATTAGATCCGAATAGTAGGGATTAAAACGAAATTGCAAATTTTAGAAAGAATGGAGAGAATCTTACTCAGAATTCAAAAGAAAAGTGGCAAGATGTGTTCGAAAATCGCAAGAGGAATGTTAGTATTGCGCCCTAAAAGAAAGTCCTTCTCCTCCTGCACAACCCCATCAAAAAACATCCTTGTCATCCACACCTGTAAATCTACTTTCCTCCTTTTTGAAATTTAAAATAAACGAATACCAACGACATCCAAAAAACCGCCACAATTTGAAAAACAAAAGCGAATCGATTTCATTCTCCTTGCTACCGATAAATTCTTAATTAATTTGTACGACGAATCAAAAAACAAAAGCGAATCGACGTTGTGCAAGTTGTTCGCTCTCACTCTTTACTTTCGGTGCAAACTTAGGTAATTTAAGCAACAGCAGTGTAAATTAATGAACAACATGATGAGATTGTGATGCTGATCTAGATCTCCAAACTGAAATATATATACTATTCTTATCTTACAAGAAATTTTGATGCAAGCGACATGTTTACAATTGTGTCACTTGAATTGCGAACGTTCACGAGATGAATTGTGTTTGTCTGCAGATATTACGATCAGGACGACGACAATTACTACGATTTATTTATATAATCTTTCTTTATACGTTTATTCGAATAAATAATCAATGAAGAACACGCCACGAGTGCGAGATTGATCATGAGCAATTTTTCATTCTAGTGTTGATCATTATCATTCATTATTTACCAAATAGCTACTGATATTGATAATAAAATTGATTTCATTTTGTATATGTCTTCTTTGCCATTAATTATTTCTCCTTTAGAAAATGTTTTGAAGTTTTAAGATTTTTAATTTTATTTTAGGCAACTTTATACACAAGCAAATTACCAACAGAAATTTGGAGTGTTAACATAGGCAACCCAAATGACACACATATGAATGGCAAATTTATTAATTAGAATTTTTTTGTTTTTCATCATAAATTTTGAAATTGAAGAGAAAAACATTACTATTACAAACGATTTTTGTTATGAATTACATTTTATTTATACTTTTAATAATTTTAATCATTATCATGAAATATTGTTTATAATTAAGTATATTACACACTCGGCATGTAAAAAACTACATGCAAATAGTTAAAATGTATTTATTAGTTTTTCCTTTCATCGATCAGTGTAAACTTATCATTATCAGTTCCAAAAAAATTGCAAAGAACGATGACAAACAAGTTTCACTGAAAGTAATACTCGAAGCAACAAATGTCTACAATTAGTTTATTTCGCTTAATCAAGTAAAACTAGAACTTCAGTCAAACTATATTTGTCATACAAAGAATCAAAGAGAAAAAAATGTTGAAAAGCAAACGAATAATTAAAATTACACAATAATAATAATCAGCAAAACAAAACTCTTCTTTGAACTCCATTCTCTTCATTAGTTAAAAAGTTTAAAAACCTTCGTAATTTTACAGCGAAACAAAAAACGAGGCGACTCTCGTTTCCATAATCTTGTACTTCATTAGTCTCCGAGAAAATCCCGAACAATAAAATGACACGGACGTAACAAGTCCGTAATAAAAACCAAAAAGGATTTTCGTATTGATTGTGCAGATTGCTTGCATTTTTTTTCTGAAAGTAGACTTGATTCATTTACAGTTTTTTACTTTACATAAATAAATGCTAGTATAGTAATTATCGATTAAATTATGAATAAAAAACAAAGTCGAAGAAGCCTGTGACAAAACACACGATGCTTGCAAGCAGGCGAAAAAGAATTATAAAGATAAAATCATAAAAAAAACTAAAAAGAAAAGAAGTTCGTGATCGGCTTCATGCTTCTTCATTTGTTTTCACGACCACTCTCTTTTGTTTGTTAACAATTGTTGCACATTTGCGAAGAGAAATTCAAAGTCTATGACGACGGAAAGAAAAAAGAGTGGTTGATTTTTGGGAAGTGGTTGTTGGTAGTTGTCGCTACGAAAGTTTACTCGTCGGCTTTCTCTTCACGTGGCTTTGCACCCCCGAAGATTGATGAATGCTGCGACGTTTCTGCCATCTGATTTATTGGTGCTGCAACAGTTCTCGGTTGCAGCTGTAATCGCTTCCGATTTGTTGTGTCTGCAACAATACCATTGACATTAATTAACTGCTAATTAAAGAAAAACAAATGAACACTCACCAGGCGTTGCACTTGGTAAATCGTCAGTGTAAGTTTTCCTTTCTGGTCTTCTACCACCACCGCCACCACCTCCTTGGTTACCATATCCTCGACCTGCACCACCACCACCAGGTCCTCGATTACCCCAATTACTTCCACCGTCTTCACCAAAATTACCATAATTTCCTCTATGTCCACCACGATCACGATCTAAAACAAGTAACAACAATTACAACAAATTCATCAACCACTAAAGAATTTTACCAGTAAAACCACCACGTGAACGTCCACCACCACCACCTCCCCGATCGAAATCATCATTTCCATAACCACCGCCTCCTCCACCACCACCACTACGATGATGATCATTTCCAGAACGATTAGGACCGCGGAACCCGCCGCCACCACCACGTCCTCTTCCACCACGATCGAATCCACCTCCTCGATCGTTCCTCTTCCCTTCAGCCACATCAATCTTCACGCATTGATTCTGCACAACAACTTGTCCATCCATATCCACAGCTTCTTTGAGATCTTCGAGCGACTCAAACTCAACATAACAGAAACCTTTAAACCGATCAGTCTCCTTGTCCATAACCAATCGTATATTTTTGACACTTAAGTTTTCGAAGATCTGATTGATGTCTCCTTGTACCAAGCCAGAGGGCAGATTACCCAGGAAGGCGGTGTACGGCGGTTCTGTAGGGAACGGTTTGCGTCCCGGGCGTCGACCGCCGCCCCCATACTCCCTACAACAACGAAAACATTTATAACAATTATCCCTTGAATACTCACGATTCTCTCTTTAAATTCCACGCAATTTCAAGTGGTGCCGGCTGTAAGCGTCCAATCAGCATGTGCTCCCACAAATTTTCGAACGCTACTCTAAAATTACCCCACGCAAACGGCTCGTAACACTACAAATTGTTAAGACACCTCTTCGAGCTGCTCTTGCAAGCATTTCGAGACTCTTTTCACTGATGAATCCCACGTTTTTTCTAAGTATTTACCTGTTATCGCGCTCTTCATAACGACGGCCGGCCATATTTGTTAACCTTGGAGCGAACGCGCCTGTCCAAAACACAAGACCGCCAATTCAGCCAACCTACACATTTATTCGCATTCTGTGTTTCAATTTCCAATTGCGTTTTCTTTCACTTTTCCTTTATCACTGCTTCAATTTTTCGTACTCTCAATTGCTTCTTCTTCCTTGTAAAATAGAACTTTCGATAAAGTTTATATCAGTAATTGACAATTTGACAGTTTCATTGAGAATTTAGTTATGTATCCCCAAACAAAACTAAAAACAAATTTGACAATGATTATTGCTTTGATTATTTAATTACAATTACTTTTTTAAGTCAAAATACTTAACCAATTTAAATAAAAAATCAAAATATTATTGTTGGGAGTTGGCAGCATTTGTTATATTTTGACAGTGTGGCAACATTGCTCTACAAAAATTTAAATTTATTTCGTAATATATCTTAAAATAAATAAGTTTAGAATGTTTATATTTAAATTATTAATGATAATCTTTATTAATTTAGTTTATAAACAATGTTTTTTAAAAATTAACAAATTTAAAATCTAGGGACATTTTTTTTGCAGTTTGCAAAGTTGTCGTGAAGACTCGTCAAGCTTCGTGAAAAATGACAAATGCCTGTCATTTTAATTTCCATGCTGTTTTTCCAAAAACACGATGGCGAGTTTAGAAAATGGAAATTTGGATGAAACAACTGAGAAAAAGCCAAGGAACGGTTTCCTAGACAATTTCGCGAAAATTACACATAACTCTCCTAAGCTACGAGTGAAAAGTGGTATTCAAATTGTGCGACATTTAAGTAAAAACAACGAAAACGTAAGTTTCACGTGTTGCAATTTTAACCTCGCAAAACAATTTAAAATTTGTTATTAATTAAAATATTAATTAATTTTAGGAAAATGAGTTGAATTATACTATTGGACGATTGGTGCGTGGCCTGGGATCATCTAAACTTACCTCTCGTATAGGTTTCTATTCAACTTTAGTTGTTTTGTTAAAAACAACAACTAAATATGATGTTAATGATATCTTGGAAGTTGTTACAAAAGAATTGAAAACAAGTGGACAAAACTCTAAAAGTGTAAGTGTAAAAATCCTCTAGTTAATTCTTATTTTATCTGTTAAATTTTTTAGGAAAATGCAGATGTTTTAAGTGGCTTGATCCTTACATGTGGGGCAGTTTTACAATCTGGAAAGTTTGAAGATCTTGACAATGACAAAAGGAAAATTCTTATGGAGCATTTGGTTACTGCTAGTGCTAAGAAGACTTATTTAGGATTATTGGCAGTTTCACTTGTGGTGGATGCATTACCAAAGTTGGAGAAATCAACATTTGCAGAGGATATTCTACCAATTTTAAGGCCACAATTAAAGAAGAATCTGTCTGATTACAATTTGGATAATTTATATCTACTGTTGAAATTTGAAGAGCAATTTCCCTCAGTGATAACTTCAAAGTTCCTACAAAATTTGATATCTTCACCTGCAATTATTTCTGAAAAGAATATTAAGCCTTTGATTCACGTTTTACTTAATGTGGTACCAATAAAAAACTTATGTAAACATCCAATCTACGAATACATAAGTAAAAGGTTTTCGAATTCTTCTTTAATGAATAAAATCTTTATGGAACTTGATGAGGAATTTTCAAAGGCAACACAAGCAAGACATTTAGTCTTGGCAAATTTTTTGATTCATTTAGTTAAGAATATGGAAACTTTGAATGTGAATGAATTATTACCTTTGGTTTTTGGTAAAAACTTCTTGAGAGAAACTATTGGGCATTTTAAAACTTCTACAATTAAACAACAAGATGAAATTAAAGATGTAATTCATTGTTTGTTAGAAGCAATTGGTGAAAGTGTCAAGAAACCTGAAGTTGTTTCTTCAACAAAGATAAAACTCATGAAGAAGTTGATGTTTTATCCTGGGACATTTATCTTTGAGAAGGTGACGGGGAGTAAAGTATTGCAACAAATCACCAGTACTTTGGACACATCGGGAGTTAAAGAATTAGCTGAGATTTATCAACGAGTTATGTTGGGGGAATTTGTTAAACAAAAGAATGAAGAACAAACGGAAACTTGGTTGAATTTAGATAGAGTTTATGCTGCTCAATTGTTAATTAAGCTTGTGAATCATTCGAATGTCAAGGGAGAATTGGAATGGCGAACGGAACAATTGGAAATTTTGATGGAAGTTGGATTAATGAAGCGGAAAGGCGTAGGATACGATTTGGTTAAGCCGATGCGAGACACTTTCTTCCATAGTTTAGATGTAAAATTGAAAATGTCAGAGATTGTGTTTTGTTATTCGAAACTCATGAATATGTTACACGAGAGAAAAGACGAGTTGAGACATGAAGTTCCTTCTGAAGTTTGGGAATTGTTTGAGAAAACTAAAGCTGTCGTGGATAAAATTGGCAATAAGAATAAAACCAAAACTTTGACGCTCGTATTTCAAATTTTGTTCTTACACATGGGCTTACAACTTTTCAACGATGAGAAGTTAGCGACTGATTCCCTCAACGAACTTTTTGCTTGCTATGAACGAAGGAAAGCTAAAGATTTAGATGTCCCTTGGATCGAAGTTGTGGTCGATTTGTTTTTGAATTTGTTATCTCACAATTCACATTTGTTACGATCAGTGGTGAATAAAGTTTTTCCGCTTTTATGTAAACACCTGACACCAGCTGCAGTTCATCAGATTTTGCATGTTTTGGATCCTAAATCTGAAGATAATCCTTTATCTGAAGATGTTTCTGATGAGGAGGAGGATGATAATGAAGAAGATGAAACTGAAGAATCTTCAGATGAAGAAGAAGTCGAAGAAGAAGAAGAGGATGAAGATGATTTTGAAGAAACACAAACTGATAAGTTACGACAAGCTATACAAGATGTTTTAATAAATCAAGGTATGTACACCATTTTAATTTTTCTTTATGGAATTCTTAAATTTTTTTTGTTTGCTCAGGTAAAAATGGTTATCAATCCGATGCAGAAAGTCTCGATTTAGATGAAATGTCAGATGGAGAGTGTGACAAACTCAATACAGCTTTAGGAGCAGCTTTTAAACAGTTCAAACCAAATTTGAATCGGAACAAGAATAAAAACAAACAATCAAGGGATGAGGAGACTCTAACTCACTTTAGAGTTCGTGTAATGGACTTGATTTACATTTATCTAGATTCGTCCGAAGTGTCAATGCTCATCTATTTGGAAATTATGCTTCCATTATTGCAAAGTTTAGAATTTTCTATTCGAGATGCCCATCAGAAACCTTTACATGATAGGATTAAAGCCACCCTGAAAAAGCTTTCGAGTCTGAAGCAATTTTCCAATGTGGAAGATGTCAATGAAGAAATCTTGTGTACTTTACTACGAAGTATATTAGATAAAGGAACCAAAAGTGCCTTAATGCTACAAGAAATGGGAGAGAAAATTGCCGATTGTTGTTTGTTTATAATCAATTGCTCTCAGATAATTTCTCCTGCCTCTGGAAAGAAGAAATCAGCAATTCAAACCATCATCGTGGAAGTTCTAGATACATTTTTCCGAAAACGAGATTGTTTGACTCCTTATGTATTGTTTAAAAATTTAATGGCTTCGAATTATGAAAAGAGTATTGCTCTGGTTGCGCCCCTAACTTCATATGTCTTCGATGAAGAAATCAGACCTTTTAGAAGAAGACAAGGCTTAGAATTATTGAAAATTTTCTACTCCAATAACAGATTAATTGCAAATCATAAAGACAACTATTTGAAAAAGTTTGCAAAGAATGAAAAACACCTGAGGGATTCTATCAGTGAGTTTTTAACGAAGAAGGAATACAAACACAAAGAAACTTTCATCATGGAATTATTCAGATTGCTTGTCGCTTTGAAAAATTGC